>SNQJ01S0052342.1:22563-39124 GCA_010110895.2 Picea sitchensis | reverse complement strand
TGTATTTCTTCCCTTCACCCTTGGGCTTGTTTCCACCCTTTGGACCCTTTTTGAACTTCTTCTTGCTAGTGGTAGCAAGAGCCACATTCCCCTCCTCATGACTTGTAGATGAACTACCCTGTACATAACCTCTCTGAGTCTCCTCCTGAACAAAGTCATCCCAAATATGTTCCCAATTGGGAAGCTTCTCCCTAGCAACAACGCCCTCCACAAAAAAAACCCATTGTTTGGAAACTCCATTCAATGACGTTCTCACAAGCTCACTGTCAACTATGGCCTCCCCCACAACTCCAAGCTCATCCCTCACTTGTGTCAATCTAGTAAGGTATGTGACTAGATTCTCAGCCTTGGTCATTTTTATGCTCTTTAGTTTTTTCCTCAAAACCATTTTCCAGTTCTCATTAGTACTCTGGTACAATTTAGTCAAAGATTCCCACATCTCATAGGCATTTGTTTTCCCCATCAAGTGAGGAATCAAATTGTCCTTGATGGCATCAAGAATAATCCTCTTAGCCTTGATACTCTTCTTAATGTAAGATGCAAGAAGAGTAGCATCAGTAGGTACCACAACAAGATGAGTTGTGGTATTTTCCACAATGTCCCACAACTCGTTTTCTTGCAAAAGAAAGATCATCCTCTCCTTCCAAGCACCAAAATTTGTTGCCCCATCAAGTCTGTCCTCAACTCTCAAACCTGTAGCCATTGACCTTTTTCTGATGAAAATAATAAATTCAAAATTCTAGCCTGTGAAGTGACTGTTGTCCCAACTTTCTGACTGCTAAAATTTCTTCTTCTTTTCAACGCAACTCTGATACCATGTAAATTTTCAAACCCCAATCCAGTTTCAATCTCGCTGATTTTTCAGCCAATGTTTAATGCCCAAACCCAGTTTTATATCAGCAAATAAAACTCAGTAGAAAATTAATTTCAGAACTGAAACATAAAGATTCTGAACATCGTTTATAATGCAGAAATAAAATATCAGCAGCACATAAAACTCAGAAAATTATTGACACAAATATTTTCGGTCTAACATCAACCCTACAAAAACCCACAAGGGGAAAACTAGTGAGAGAGGGATTTTTATTATTTATGGGCTTCTGAGAAATTCTTTTACAACATATTCATCTTCAGAAATTTCACAAACTTATCTGTACAGTCCTGTATCTTTCTCCTCGATTTATGAACCAGAAATCTATACCACTATACGACTGTCACAACATTAAATGTTGTATGGAATGACCTCGTTTTGCATGCCAAATCTCTGCTACAACTATACGAAAAAACCCAACAGTAAACTGTCTTGAAAAACGTGCCACTACACTTGAAAAATGCACCCAGAATTTATGACAGTATGGCCCTCAAATTCTGTGCAGGTCCATATAGACTGTACAGATTTTCTTTGCCCAAAATATCGTGCCCAACACCTTCCTCGATTTTTGTGCCTAAAAAACACCGTACGACAGCCTTGGAATGCATGCCAATACTCTCAGAATAACCTGTTGTTGTCTCCCTCGAAAATTGTGTACATTAATGGTTTTACAACCTCTTCTTCCTTGTTGTCTTTTGCGTTGAAAATCATGCCCTCTAGTTGCCTTGGGATGCATGCCTCTTTTGCAAATGTTGCCTCTTCTCAAAGCTCGACCTCTCTCCTTCTCTTTTTCTCCAAAAATTGAATGAACAACCTCTCAATGGTGTGCCCCCATACCCTAATCGACCTCATGCATGGTAGGTGAGGAGTTTCACATCCAACTGTTGAGATTGGATTAGATGGGTGGTTGAGATTGAGTGTCTCTTCACCCACCCCCTCACTAAAGTCATAAAGTCACCTTTTAATTTGCATCTCACAAAGTAAATGACTAAGGCCCACATTAGGTAGTTTCTCACCCCTTAGGCGCCTAGGGATGAGAAACACTTGCCTAGGTACTTTTTAATTAAAAAATTTAACAGTAGTTTCCATTGTTTGCATGTGCTTGGGTGTGCTCCATGATTCCAATGTATTATGCAATTGCTAACCTGTCATTGTTGCAACAAGCATGGTATGGCATCTATCTATCCCACAAACCAAGGTATATTTTTATTATTCACAGAGCTTAGTTGTGAACTATTATTCTTTTGCTTGTGTATGATTTTTTTGCAATCACAACACTTTGAATTTTTTTTTCTAACTATTACTTTGATGTTATGGAGGGGTTATACCTTACAATCTCTTTAGTACTTAATGCAGAATGCACCTCATGTTTTTGGTAAAACTAGATATATATGGTTATTTGATTTAGACCAATGGTTTTTAACAATACAAGATGAGCAATAGAGTAACTAAGGCCATTGGTATACAAATACAATAACTAAAAAAGAGGAGTAACAACTTTAGTATACAAAACTTGAAAATTTAATCAATTATTTTGATAACTTTTTAAATTATGAAAACTTAGAATTAATACATAAAATGGCATGTTTACCATTTTTATAATACAATAACTAAAAGAGAGGGGTAACTTTAGTATACAAAACTTAGAAAATTTAACCAATTATTTTGATAACTTGTTAACTTATGAAAATCACCATCATTATTATTATTTTTAATCTGTATAATATATTTTTAAAACAAATATTATATTTTTACCCAAAAAAATCCATTTTTTTAAGTTATCAAAGTAGAAAACAAAAAGAAAGTACATATTCATACAACACTTAGAAAAGACATACAAACATATACTTACCATAGTAAAATTACACAATTAATATATATGTTATTACTGACCCTTTAAAAAATAATCTTCAGTATATCCCTTTAAAAAATCATAATTTATATAGGAAAACAAATCCATAGAGTACAACTAGCTCCCTATAGGAGAAAAGCCCTATATCTATCTAATTTACTCTATTACTACCCATAGAAATGAAATAAAATAAAAGATTACTAAATTTGACCTTTGTTTTACTCTATTACTACCCATAAAAATGAAATAAAGTAAAAGATTTTCAAATTTGACCTTTGTTAAAGTAAAGGGTATAGTTACCCTTCCTTCCATTATAGTTACACCTCATTATTTTAAATAATACAAATATTTATTAAATATTTAATCATTTAATAAAATAAGGATATAGTTACCCTTTTTTCTATTGGAAGCACATTTAATTATTTGTTTTGTTTTGTTTGTTAGTTTGTTCGTGACATGTGAGATTAACATGTGGTTAAGAAACTGCGATTCAGTAGTATTTAAGCCATCAAAATCATGCAGATTTCGAACCGGTGACTTTAACATCACAAAAAACCTTAACAACACACTGCGTCACCGAGTATCCTACACCTCACATCTAATTATCATACAAATATTTATTCAAATACTTAGAACACCAAATTTTTACAATAAAGAATAGAAGATTTAGATTTAATGAGAATATACCCAGACTTTCCACTGTTTGATACATTTCATTATTTTGAATAATACAAATATTTATTCAATCATTTACTAACCCATAAGAATAAGAAGAATATAAATCTTGCCTTTACGAAGAAGAATATGCGGCAAATGTTTTTCACATCAATAACATTAACATTTTTCAATAAATAACATAGATTTTGGATTTTTTTTTTTTTCTTAAAAAAAACAGTGGTTTTACTATTCATGTTAACAGATGGACTACCTCCCGCATGGTGGGTCTGCGGACACTTTGTTTTTTTATACAGAGCAAGGCCACGAAGAATACATGCATGGCTTCCTCCATAGGAACATTGCTCAGCCTCGGATCTATAATCTTCCAAACCTCTTATTTCACGGATTTCGTTTTCTTCTTCACCCACCCTGCGATGTTCATGCCCTCTTCAAATTCACAATCGCCCACTGACTTTTTGCCCGTTACAAGGGCACGAAGAATACATGCATGGCTTCCTCCATAGGAACATTGCTCAGCCTCAGATGATGGATCAATAATCTTCCAAACCTCTTCTTTCGCGGATTTCGTTTTCTTCTTCACCCACCCTGCGATGTTCATGCCCTCTTCAAATTCACGATCGCTCACTGACGTTTTGCCAGTTTTAAGTTCAAGCAGAACCACTCAGAAGCTGTATACATCGCTTTTCTCGTCCACTTTCAAAGTGTACACGTACTCTGCTTCAATAATCATGATCATGTGAAGAACCTCTGCCAATCCCCATAAGTTTCTTTATTGCGACCTGTTCACCATTGGGTATGATGCCTCTGTACACAACTCCTGCTCCTCCTTTGTCGATGACGTTCTCTTCTTTTATGCATTCCAGGATGTCATTGCTCCCAAAGTTCAGTCTCTGGAAGGCCGTCATCTTCCAGGACCTGGACTTGTCTTCTTTTGTTACGGATCTTGCCTTAACTATGACTGCCCCAATTCCCAATGCCAACAAGCAGAAGAAAAGTCCAAGTGCTAACAGTCCTAAGAGAAGTCCAAGTTTGAATTCTGATCGGATGGGCGATCCATTGACAGGAGAACTGCAAGGTCCCAAATGTGCTCCACATAAGCACGGATTCCCTGCAAAATAGCTTGCATCAAATACTAAGAACATACCCTCTAAAACAAGGCCCGAAAAGTTATTGTAAGAGAAATTTGCATCGCTTAGGTTAGGCATGTTCTCAAATTCTGTAGGGATGCTCTCGTTCAAGTGATTTCTGGATACATTCAGATGGTTCAGATTGGGCATCCTGGTGATTTCCACTGGGATGGGACCGCTGATCTCGTTCTGGCTGAGACCAATGTTTATCAGAACACTACATTTGTTAATTTCCCTAGGAATCATACCAGAAAACCTGTTTCTACTGAAATCTATCGTAGAAATATTCCTCAGTCGGCCAATCTCTGGCGGAATATTACCTGTTAGTTGATTTTCATTGATCATAAGTGTTTGCAAAGCAGATAATTTACCTATGGATGAAGGAAGATAACCATTCAGACTATTATTAGAAACGTTCATCAGCTCTAGCATGGAGGATACATTATTTATTTTCTGCGGTATGCTCCCACTGAGATAATTGCTGTACAATTCGATCATAGTCAGCCTAGGTAAGTAAGGCAACCCCGCAGGTATGGAACCATTCAAATGATTTTTCCCCATGCAGACTTCAACCAGAGAATTGCATGTGCCCAGAGACTCAGGAATCGGGCCGACGAACGAATTATTGAATATAATCAATGTTTGCAGCCTTCCACCCTTGCAGAGATTTGGTGGGATGGAACCAGTCAGTTTGTTGAGCGAAACAACCACTTTCTGTAGCTTTCCACTTACGGCCAGTTGCTGAGGCATGAGACCTGTGAAATTGTTCTGCCAAAGACCCAGAACCTCTAAATTTGGCCAGTCCCCAATGAAGGGTGGAATGCCGCCATGTAGTCTATTTTTGAAAAGATGCAGCAGTCTGAGTTCTTTTAGCTCCGAGAGCTCGATGGGTATTTCACCAGAGAGATCATTATCGGATAGATCAAGTTCTTTTAAGCTCACAAGATGGCCCAGTTGAGGAGGAATACTGCCATTGAGGCCATTGACTTGCAAAAATAATCCACCCAGGTTTTTCAGAGCATCGAGCTCAGAAGGAATTGCCCTAGTAAGACTACAATTAGCCATATCGAGAATTACAAGCTTACTCAAATTTCCTAACTCGGGAGGTATCCCATGCTGGAATGAATTGTAGTATCCCAAGGAAAGAAATTTCAAGTTCCTCAGATTTCCAAGCTCTTTGGGTATCCTTCCAGTCAAATCATTTCCAATCAATGCAAGATATTCAACATTTTTCATCTTCCCATACTCACTAGGAATGCTGCCCGAGAAGTAATTTCCTCCAAGGTGAAGATGCCTGAGCTTCACCATACAACTCAAATCTAATGGCAATGCCCCTGACAAATAGTTGTTATAGACATCCAAGATCTCTAGGTTTCTCAAATTTGATATGTTGGAGGGGAGGCTTCCATTGATGAAGTTATTGGAGACGTTGAGCAGACGGAGAGCTCGCAGATTTGTGACATGACTCGGGAAGGGGCCTGAAATATTCATGGTGAAGAGATTTAAAGCCACTATTTCGCCTATATGGTCACATTGGACGCCTCGCCATGATCAATGGGTGGTATGATTGGAGGCTTTCCAACTATCTAACAGATGATTTTGATCAATCATTGCTTCTTTCATTGAAATCAGTACTGTGGCATCTCCATGGAATGAATAATTAGGGATAGCAGTTGATAGGTATAGAAACAAGGCATACCCAACAAAAACAGACATTTGCACAGCAAGATTTTGCAGCCTCATATTGAACGATGGCGATACTATCTTGCACTGAATAAATCTACGATGGCAATAATGTTATTCTCACCCCCTTATATATACAATTACAATAATTCCTTCCATCTGAACTGGTAAACGGCTGAAGTATCTTTCCCTCCATTGGATGTTTCCATTGTCAAAAAGAAAATCAAATGTAAGGATGAATAGATTTCATTCTTATTTCTATTTGTTTTTGACATGATCATCTGCTTTATTTCCATGTCGCTTAGGAGTTTGACTAGATTTAAAGGAATGATGAAAGTACCATGTCATTGAGGAGTTTGACTGTTGGGTTGGGATCTCTGTGCGAGGTTCATGTTCGATCATCTAGGTCGGGTGATGAAAGTATACTTCCAGGTTGCAGGGAATCAGAGCTAGGGGACAGTGATATTGGGGAAGTACTTGAGACTCTCGTCCCCTCCTATAGAGAGGCTCTCACACCGATTCAGTTACCTACTTATTTGGGGAGGATTGTCTTTCAAAGACAAGGTCCAGAAGGGGTTTTTGATCCGTCAGGGTCCACAAGGGATTTTTCTGGGAAGGATTATACTTGGTCAAAGGGACTGGGGATGAAAATATTCCCTATAAAAACTCAGTAGAAAGCGGAAGGAGGAACTGGTTTTATTATTTGTCGAGTCACTTTTACCTTTTACCTCTGAATCTGGGGCGCTTAGAGGCATGAAAGCTCTTGCGAGAGCGAAGCCATGATTTTACTCTCTCTAAACATTAGAGGGGTTGGGGGGACCGTGAAATCTGCCTCCCTACGAAGTCTACTCTGGAGGACCTCTCCAGATATTATATTTTTGCAAGAAACAATGGTGGAAGGAAGTAAGGCGAGGGCCTTTATGAATTCATTTCGTCCTTCATGGCTATCATGTGTTGTTAGCTCTATTGGAACTTCGGGGGGTTTATTAGTGACGTGGGACCCTACAAAGTTTGACATTTATCCTTTCTTGTCTTATGGTGGCATTCTGTTAATAGGTACGTGCCTGGAGCTAAATTTGCCGATCACCTTGCTGAATGTGTATGGTCCTTACTCGGATAGAAAATCCTTTTGGGAAAAGGTTGTGGCAAGAGGTCTTTTGGATCATAGAAATCTTATTTTGGCTGGTGATTTAAATCTCACCTACGATGTTGGGGAGTTGTGGGGAGATTTTGCACATATGGATCCGTTGTCAGACTTCTTTAAATATTTTTTTAATGGTTTTAGATTGGTTGATATTGTTTTGGATGTAATGGTCCCGACCTGGAGGAATCACAAAGGGGGATCTGCAGGTATCTCAAAAATATTGGACCAGGTTTTTGTGGATGAAGATCTCATTGGCGGTGTTAGCAGGTGCAAATCCTGGGTGGATTTCCCCTATCTTTCAGACCACGGTCCTGTATTATTAAGATTAGATCAACACATTTTACCGACGACTTATCCATTCAAATTCAATGCTAGTTGGTTAAGTGAAGAAGAAGTAGCATCTTTAGTGAGCAAAGTTTGGAAGGACCCTGTATTTTTGGTGGAAAGTGATGTACAACAAAGATTGGTACAAAAGTTGAAGACTTTAAAAGTTCGTTTAAAAGAGTGGGAAAAAGTATTCAATTAAAAATGTGAAGAAAGATTAATTTGTATAGAGGGACTCTTCAAAGATCATTTACAGGAAGAGGCACTAGAGGATAGGAGTAGAGATAAGGATTCTCAGATCAAATTATTGGAGGACAAACGAGACAAATTACTTCTTGCAGAGGAAGAAAAGTGGTGTCTTAGAAGCAGATCCATCTAGATTAAGAGTGGGGATAAAAACACGAAATTATTTCATAGTTTTGTGAGCCATAGAAGGAACAAGAATCACATTTGGGAGATCAAGGATGAGAGTGGAGATCTCCACTCTGGGCATGATGCTATAAAAAAAGAAGTAGTCACGTACTTTAAAAACTTCTACCATGAATCCGAATGTGTAGTTATAAATGAACAAGTGGATATTGCAAGTCTATATGGATGCTTTGTAAAGGATGATGTAGCAACTATTATAGATGGCATGTGCACGAAGGTGGAACTATGGGAGGTTCTCAAGTCCTTTGCCAAAGATAAGAGCCTGGGTCCCGACGAGTGGACTGTAGAGTTCTTTTTATACTTCTTTGAATTAGTGGGTGATGATCTGTTGTAGGTGGTGGAGGATTCTAGGACCAGGGGTACAGTGCATAAGTCTCTAAATGCAACCTTTTTAACACTTATCCCAAAAGTTAATAATCCTAAGTCCTTTGGTGATTATAGACCTATAGCTTTGTGTAATTTATGTTATAAGATGATTTCAAAGATCATTGCAAATGGGTTAAATCCTATTCTATCTCGCTCGCTGTCGGAGGAACAACTAGGATTTCTAAAAGGCAGACAGATCTTGGATGCGATAGGCACGGCTCAGGAATGCCTGCACAGTATTAAGGTTAAAAATTCAAAAGCCTTGGTTTTAAAATTGGATCTTAAAAAAGCTTATGACCGTGTCAGTTGGGATTTTTTACGATTGACTTCAATGCAAACTTCTTTGTCCTCATTAATGGGGAGTCATTGCATTTATTTCAGAGTGGTAGAGGGTTGCGACAAGGTTTCCCATTATCAGCTTTGCTTTTCATTCTTATCATGGAAGGACTAAGCTTGTTGTTAAAGAAAGGAAAGGAGGAAGGGAAACTGTCAGAGGTAAAGGTATCCAGATTAGTTAAGATATTGCATTTGTTTTTTGTTGATGATGTGCTTATTATGACAAAAGCAAATACATATGAGTGGTTGGAGGTTAAAAATATTTTATTATTATTCTGTAGTCCTTTAGTATTGTTGATCAATTGGTCAAAGTCTATTTTATATTATGTTGGGATCCATGAAGAGACATTAGGATCCTTAAAGAATATCTTCCCTCACAGTTTTGAGGACATTTCAAAGGGTTTTAGATATCTTGGATATTTTATGAAGGTCGATGCATACAGGACTATGGATTGGAAGTGGCTCCTCACAAAGATTAAATCAAGGATTAGGGTGTGGTGTAATAGATGGTTGTCATTGGGGGGTCGATTCACTTTGATCAAAGCTATACTTGAAGGGAAACATGTCTATTGGATGGCCTTGGCGGCTATTCCACATTGAATTCTGGAAAAGATAAGAAAACTTATGTTCAATTTTCTTTGGTCGGGTGATGGTGGGAAAAAGGATATGCACCTTTGTAGCTGGGATGTTATAGCAAGACCCAAACATTTGGGAGGATGGGGTATAAGAAATATATTTATCTTCAACAGTTCTCTGGCTGCAAAATCCTTGTGGAGAGGTTTGATAAAAGAGGGCATCTGGAACAAGGTGTTAAAAGATAAATATGTCCCGCATTGCTTGGTAAACACTTGGTTTAGAATGGCCCAAGCTATAGCGCCATATGCCTCCCATACATGGAAGAACCTTTTTAAGTCCTTGCATTTAATTACCCACTGGCTTAGCTGGAGGACGGGGTCAGGTCATTCGGTTTTACTCGGATTGGACTATATTTTGGGTCTGGGGTCGTCTTCCTTCTTATCTCACCATCTTATAACTGAACTAAATAGAAAAATGTTGCATTATCTCTACCAGGTTGTAGGTGAAGGCAGAGAAAGATATCTGTCTGATCTTTGGAAAACAAGTGAGGAGATTGGCCTAAGTGGAACCGAGGCAATGGAATGGGATGCTTATTGCAGGGATCTTGCTGGTGCAGGGGTGCAGTTACAAAATGTTGACGACATGCCCATTTGGACTGGGGGTGACAGCTCAGACAATCTCACTGTGAAAAATATTTATTGTTCTCTTGCAAAAAAGAAGTGGCAGGTTAATATTGGGGGATGGCGTTGTAACACCCTGTTTACCCGAGTTTGTAAATATAACTATATTGGCCAAGGAACTATGGCAAACTCAAAAGTGCGAATGTTTGAATTGATGGACCTTTGTATAAAAGGTTGATGAATGTAAATTCTGTTATTTTAATAGAAAATGGATATGTGTTGCATGACTGTTGGAAAGGAGATGTGCTAAGAGAGACCACGAATGTTATGAAAAGGTGGTGGAGGGGACCAGGAATGTTTATGTTAACCTCCACTGAACCAGTACTGTGTTGGATTTAATTTCTTACGATCAGAGCAACCCTCTGACCCAGGAATGAATTACAGTCAGTGTGGTAGGTGGGAAGATCTCCTCAAGAGTTAATGGGGGGATGGGGTAGACCACCCATCTATAAGGCTTCCATACCTGACCACAGACTGGGAATTCGATCCACACACAATCTTGCTAGGAAATGTAAGAAAGGAAAGTGTGGGGGACAAAGAAAAAAAATCGGTGAAGAGTGCAGAGACGAGCGTAGAATCTCTGGGACTCGAAGAATAATTGTGAAAAAAAAAGAGTGTGTTCTGATCACGGGAAATAGACAATGAGACGGGAGAAGGAGAGTAACCTTCGTCCCTATCTATTTCTAATTCAGAAGAAGACATCCAATCAAAAAGCATCGTGGTCTATCTAGGGGGTGGCTAGTGGTAAATCCGTTAGGAGTGACTGAGCCTATGGTTCGGTGGAAACGAGCACCCTTTCCCGCAGTTGATTCACGTTGTCTGGTTCTGATAAGTGTTTCAATACTTTATGCATTGAATTGGGAATTAATAATTTCATGCATGTATTTACTTATCTGTAAATGGTTCTGCACTAAAAAGGTTAAATTTTGTATATACGTTGTTTTCCTTGAGGACTTGTGATTCGGTTTTTCCCATGTGCCCTAGTTTATCTCTCGACGGATTATTCCCCAGGGAGCTACCTCACAGCTCTGAAATTGGAGCAAGCCTCTTGGCATTGCTACCGTCATGGTAACCTCACGAGTTTGCCTTACCCTATTTCAGAGCTTAAAGTTCTGCGAGTTAGGGAGGCGTTCCCTTCAAACCGGTAGCCTAAGAGACTTTGATCTTGCACCTAGGTCCTTAACCAAAAACCTGACTAAGAGTAGGGTTAATAGCCCAAGAGTCATCAAAAGGTCCATGTGGCCTGGGTCTGGGAACCCTGCGCCAAAGGAGTTATCTCATGAAGGTTTCTGAACCTCGAGAGCTCGAAGCTCTGAGATGTCAAATTTCATGATAGTCAAGTTACCCAAACTACCGAAGTAACAAGAACCGTAGATGACTTAAGAATATGACAACAGAGATGGATGTGAGTCGTTTAATGAGAGGAGAATCCAGCTTGGTCGTCAGATCGACTCAAATAACCACAGGACTTAATGAATCAAACACCAGCCGCTCAATTAAATCGATGGTTGGGAATCATTGCGGAGCGCGAAGGTGAAATTAACGGACATGTTAGTTCATGACCCGCAATCAACCAATGTCGTTGATCTCGTTGGGACTGAGGATCAACGACTAGGATTAGACTAGAGTCGAGCGAGCACTTCCTAGATTGCACAGGTTGGACCCCGCAATCACTATGAACTGTCAATCTGTGAATGAAGATCGATGGTGGGGAATCATTGCAGAGCGCGAAGGTGAAATTAGTGGACGCTTTAGTTTGCGGCCCACAATTCACCAACGTTGTTGATCTTGTCAGGCTGGAAGATCAACGACTCTGGTTAAACTGAGTTGGGCGACTACTTTTCAGATTGCGGAGGTTGAGCTCTCTAATAAAGAGTGCGCACGTTGGGTCCCCGCAATCATTGTGAACCGTCGATCGACGAACACATCAGTATTGGTTGGATCATGACTGTCAGACCTAGAAAAGTTTCTAGGTGGATAGTCGTGAGTTCCTTTGGAAATCCGCGGAGTAATGGAGTCCTTTTGTACCGTCGATCTGAGAGAAAGGACGTGTGTCGACAGACCATCAAATTTAGGTGTAATCACTCTGAGAGAGAGCGAGTGTGGAGAGGTTGAACCTCCTTAATCCTGAAGAGCCGAAGTGAATTGCAATCGTCGATCTGGGGGAGACACACATCGATAGATCGTCGACTTCAGGTGAAATCACTCCAGGAGAAAAGGGGATATGTTGAACAAGAACTCCTGAAGGCTGGAGAGTCAAAGTTCATCTGAGTCATTCGTCCACTAAGGACAGGTGACAGTAGATCTTCCATTTCGGGACATAGCTACTTTGGAGGAGAAAGGTGTTGGAGTATTCAAAACTCACGAAGCCCGAATAGCCGAAGTGATTTGTAGTCATCGACTCGTGGGAGACACGTGTAGATAGATAATTAACTTCGGGTGAAAGAATTTCAGAAGAAAGCAAGTGTGGAGAAGTAGAAACTCCCGAACACTGAAGTCCCGAAGTAAACTGGGACCGTTGATCTGGAAGGACGTGTGGCGCATGATCCTTAACTCCGGAAGAAAACGCTCTAGGAGAAAAAGGCTGTGGAAACGTCTGAAGCTCCTGAATGTCGAAGTCCCGAAATGAAACTAAGTCATCAATTTACAACAGATGTGTGGCACATGATCTAGAACTCTGGGTATGGAGTACATTGGGAGGAAAGGTTGTGTGACTGTCCAGAACTCCCAAACGCCGAAATCCCGAAGTGAATCAGGACCGTCAAAATCACCGAGGAGACGCGATGTCAGATGGTGAACTTCAGAGGATTAGTACTCTGGAGATTTTGTGAGGAGGTGCTTCGAATTCGGCCAAACCCTAGAGGCCCAAAGTCATTGAGGGGTGTTGATCTTTGCCACTTCAGAGTTTGGAGGAATTGGCATGTGATGAATCAATAAAAAAAGAAACTCCCGAAGCCCAAAGTTATGAAGCGCCAGAATAGGCGGTTGTGGCCTTGGCGTTCAGTCATAGCCTGGGGTCATATGCGATGGTCATTGAAGAATAAGGGGCTAGGCCCCGATTTCCAAATTAGAGACCATGGATAGAGGATTTTATTATTTAAGGAGAACGAAATTTTTTACGCCCTACCATGGGTGTGTTACAAATTGGTAGCAGAGCATGGTTACAACACTTGGCCTGCTTGGGCTCATGGACGAGTCACTTAAAAACCATGTTTAAAGAACTCTTAAGGGTGACACCTCATCTTACTACTTCCCTAAAGACTCTGGTTAAATATTTTACTGAAGGAAGGAATAAAACTTTCTACTCTGTGTAATTAAGAAATTTGAATTGTATGTTGTGCATAAACTAATAGACTGTTGGCTAACAATAAGTGTTTTGTCAACACTCCAGTGGTCACTGAATCACGGGAAAACTTCAAGTATAAAGGATGGTGACGTGCTATGAAATGGGGGATGTCTCCCACAATAGAGACGATGAGTTTGATGATAGGAGGGCAGTGGAGACCCCTCTGAATCTAGTTGAGACTGTAAGAAGCCTTATGGCCGAATTACAGAGTTGCAAGGATGACAACGAGAGATTGATAAAGGAGCAAGAGAAACAAATGGAAATCAATGCAGTATTGCTACAGATCTTATCCGATATATAGTGGCAACTACAACATGGACCTGCAACCAGCGATGTCGATCGATGACATACAGAGAAAAGTCAAAGTCCACCTGAAATACTAAAATGTGGTCCCATAAGTGGACACACGGGAAGAAGTACCTCGAGGAAGGCCCAACCTAGAGGAAGGGGACGCTCATCGGGAGAGTCCTTTGTAAAGGGGACGGACAACTCTGAGGGATCTTCTAGTAGCAAAACTAGCTCACATTCTCTAAAGAAAGGAGAGAAGCAAAAGCATTCCAAAAGTCACGACCCTAAAGAGTTCAAAAAATCCAAACCCCCCTCTTTCAATGGAGAGATCGAGAAGGGGGAAGAGGCAGAAGCTTGGATGCTTGGTTTAAAGAAGTACTTCATAGTTCATGACTATTCTGAAAACTTGAAGGCTCGAATGGCCATCTTCAACCTGAATGGAAAGGCCTCCATTTGGTGGGAGGATCTTAAGAATATGAAAGGAATCCATGAAAAAGGTTTATCATGGAAACAGTTTGAGAAACACTTCAAGGAGAACTATATGTCAGAGAAATACTTCGACGGGAAGACTAAGGAGTTCTATGAACTCAAGCTAGGACATCTCAGCATAGAGGAGTATATCAATAAATTCCTGGAGTTGTTGAGGTATTTTCCCTACCAAAAAGATGAAAAGGAAAAAGTCCAACGATTTATCAGTGGGTTACCTCAGACCTACTGGAACAAGATTGAGTTTGACGAGCCAAAGACCTTAAAATACACTATCCGGAAGGCAAGGTATTGTTATGAATAGTTTGGGCGTCAGACAGAACCTCGCGAGAACTGGAAGAAGAAGAGTAGTTAGGGATTCAAGAAGAAGGGGTTTAAATCCTCAAGATTTAAGAACTATAGGAAGGATTCAAGGATGAGCCTTCCTACTCGAAGTGTATATCAATAGAATTTCCCCTCTCAGAGTGGAAATAAACCTTTTGGATTAGCCCCAGGAAAGACTGACAACCCAAGGAGAGAACCCTTGAAATGTTGGGGTTGCGGAGAAGAACATCTGCTGAGGGATTTCCCACACAGGCAGCAAAACAGTAGGAGAGTCTACAACATCTAGGAAGCTACCATAGTCAGTGATGTGGCTAGGAGCATGCCAGGGATTTATGCGGCTTTAGATAATAAACAAGCCGACCACCAAGCTTCGGTGGTGGAGATGGAAGGTATGATGGCCAACCGTCTAGTTTCTATTTTAATTGACCCTGGTTCTAATTTGAGTTATGTGGCCCCCAACACTGTTGATAAGTGTAAACTGCAACCAATTAAACATGTTAAGACATGGTTGGTACAACTAGCCACTGGAACCAAGAGAAAAGTAACAGAGGTCTTACTAGCTTGCCAATTCATCATGAATGGGTTGCCCACCCAAGGACCCTTAACATACCGCTCCTAAGATCTTATGACTTGTTGCTTGGCATGGATTGGTTAGCTGCCTATAAATTAAGTTGGATTGTTACCATAAAACTTTAGAATGTGTAAATGGAGAAGGGAGAAATATGACCCTCTAAGGGATTCATAAGCCTATCTCAGTGAGACAAATATCAACCCTTCAAATGAAAAAGTATTGCAGAAAGGGGTGTCCTCTATATGAAATACAGAGGTTAGAATTTGTTGAGGATGAAAAACCGAACCTAGAGGACCACCCCATATTAAGAGAATATAGAGATGTGTTTCCAGAAGAGATACCGGGTCTACCTCTAAGAAGAGACATTGACTTCTCGATAGAAATTGCACCAGGAGCGGTGTTAGTGTCTAGGACACCCTATAGGATGAGTACACCCGAGCTAGTCGAGCTCAAGCTACAGCTAAAGGAAATGATGGAAAAAGGCTACATCTGGCCCAGTGTCTCTCCATGGGGAGCACCAACCCTGTTTGTGAAAAAGAAAGATGGCATGCACCGACTGTGCATATATTACAGAAAACTCAATAAGGAAACCATAAAGAACAAGTACCCCATACCAAGAATCGATGATTTGTTCGACCAATTAGGGAGTGCTTCCATTTTGTCAAAAAATGACTTGAGGTCTGGATACCATCAAGTCTGAATCAAGGACGAATATATCTACAAAATGGCCTTCAGGACAAGGTATCATCACTATGAATTTGTGGTGGTGCCATTTGGACTAACCAATGCCCCCGCCACTTTTATGTGCTTGATGAACAATGTACTCAAAAAATTCCTAGACATATTTGTATTGGTTTTCATTGATGATATATTAATCCACTCCAAGAACAAAGAAGAGCATGAAGAACATATTAGACTTGTACTTCAAGTACTAAGAGAACACCAGCTCTACGCTAAGATTAGCAAGTGTGAATTTTTCCAAAAGCAAGTGCATTACTTGGGCCATGTCATTTATGAAGAAGGGGTAGCAGTAGACCCTGACAATATCAAATCTATTATGGAATGGCCTACCCCAAAGGATGTATCTGATATCAGATCCTTCATGGGCTTAGCAGGATACTATAGAATGTTCATAAAAGGGTTTTCCAAGATTGGTTGTCCAATCACTGCCCTTCAGAAAAAGGGGGTTAAATTCACTTGGACATCAGAATGTGAAGAAATTTTTCAGGAACTGAAATACCTTCTGACCCATGCACCCGTGTTGAAGATTGTAGACCCTGATAATGAATTCCTCGTGTGTATGGATGCCTACAAGGAAGGACTCGGAGGAGTCCTTATGCAAGAGGGACATGTAATTTTCTACGCATCCAGGAAATTGAATGAGCATGAAATGAATTATGTGACCCATGATCTAGAGTTGGCTGCCATAGTGCATGCTTTAAAAATGTGGAGGCATTACCTCCTGGGTAGGAGATTTGTA
>SNQJ01S0052340.1:9074-30170 GCA_010110895.2 Picea sitchensis | reverse complement strand
TTATCCTCAATCTTTCCCTAACTACACACACATATTTAGCCATGAATTTCAAGAAATTTGGCACCCTTCTACTTCTACAGTAGCCATTGTTTCACAAATAGAGGAAGGGAAATAATCAACAGTTCAAGCTGTGGAAATCAGTCCCGGAAAGTCCTTATATATCAATGCTAGCCTAGAAACAGATCAACGACATAAATTGATTCAAATGATTCAAGGGAAAATTGATTCTTTTGCATGGGACTAATATGACATGAAAGGGCCATGGGGACACCTTGAGGTAGTGGTCGAACGTGTGGTTGCACCCAGAGATACTATAATAAATGGTATCGTGACCCGTGCACACATAAGTGGATCAAAGCCCACCCCCATGTCCTTCAACTTTAGGTCCCCGAGGTGTAGGACAGTTGGTGACAGAGTGTGTTGTTAAGCCACTCCGTGATGTTAAAGTCACCGGTTCGAAACCTGCGGGGACAAAAAATCCAACCATGTTAAGGGTTGGTGTGGCTCAGGACGGGTGCGATCCTCGGGTGATTTTGATGGCTTAGATGCCCCTGAGTCATGGTTTCTCAAGCCATAGGTTAATCCCGATGCCAACAGGTTCGGCCAAATTAACAAACAAACAAAAAATATGACATGAAAGGGATCCACCCAGACACCTGTATGCATCATATTTACACTAACGATCAGATCAGACCTATCAGGAAACCCAAAGAAGAATGAATCTAGCGCTGAAAGATATATTGAAAGAAGAACTCTAGAAACTCCTGCAAGCCAATTTCATTTACCCTATATCAGACAGCAAGTGGGTCTCCCCATTAGTTATTGTACCAAAGAAAAATGGGAAATGGAGGATTTGTGTGGACTTTCGAGAATTAAACAAGGCTATCTATAGAGACTACTTTCATTTTCCTTTTATAGATTAGGTCTTAGACACTTTGTCTGGGAAGAGGTATTTTTCTTTCTTGGATGGGTTTAGTGGTTAAAATCAAATCCAAATTTCAATAAAAGATCAGGATAACACCACATTCACCTACCCCTGGGGGACCTATGCCTATAGGGTTCTTCATTTTGGTTTATGTAATGCCCCTGCTACATTTCGAAGGGTTGTCTTGGCTATTTTTTTCGATTTAGCCAATGATTGTGTGGAAGTATACATGGATGACTTCATGGTGTATGGGGATGATTTCCAATAGGCATTGGATAATTTGGAGATGGTACTGGTTAGGTGTAAAGAGACCAACCTTCTACTCAGTCATGAAAAATCCAGAATGTTTCTCACTGAAGGAATTTTTCTAGGTCATCACATCTTTGGTACAGGAATAAGAGTAGACCCTGCTAAGATTGATATTATCTCCCAAATCAATATCCCTAGCTCACAAAATGAAGTCAGAAGTTTCTTAGGGCATTCCAGTTACTATAGGAGGTTCATTCAAAAATTTACAAACCTAGCTGCCCCCCTTTTCAAACTGTTGACAAAAGATGTTGAATTCTGTTGGAATGAGCAATGCCAAATCTCCTTTGAAATCTTAAAAACAAAGTTGTCAAGTGCCCCCGTTTTGAGAGGACCAAACTGGTGTCTCCCTTTCCATATTTACACAGATGCCTCAGATATTGCTTTGGGAGATGTCTTAGGACAAAGGGAAGGGTAGATTCCTTACGCTATATACTTTGTCAGCAAGAATCTCTCAAGGAAAAAGAATTTTTGTCGGTAGTACATGCCATCAACAAATTTAGACACTATATAACAGGATACAAAGTTTTTGTGCACACTGACCACTCAGCTATTAGATTTTTAATGAACAAACCTGTTACAAGTGATAGAGTGACTAGATGGTTGTTATTACTACAAGAATTCAATATCACTATCATTGATAGTCCTGGAAGAGATAATTTAGTTGTTGATTTCTTGTCTAGACTTATTCATACATGTGACAATACTCCAGTAGATGATGATTTTTCGGATGATAATCTATTTTCCATTTCTACTTACACCCCTTGGTATGTAAACATAGCCAACTATCTTGTAACTGGAAATATTCCTAAAAATATGTCATCCAGAGAAAAACAAAGAATTATTCAGCTAAGTGCCAATTATATGTGGCATGAGGACTGCTTATACCGAACGAGACCTGATTTGGTAATAAGAAGATGTGTTCAAGAGGATGAGATGCAGGAGATACTCAGATCTTGTCATGATGGCCCTTGTGGAGGCCATTTTGCTAACAAAAGGAAAGCATACAAGATCCTACAGTCTAGCTATTATTTCCCAACCATCTTCAAAGATGCAAAGAAATACGTGGCCAGCTGCGATGATTTCCAAAGAATGGGAAAACCTACAGTAGTCGATAAAATACCACTCCAAGCCCAAGTAGTGATCGAACCCTTTGAAAAATGGGCCTTATATTTTGTAGGACCTATCAATCCCATGTCCCTCAAAAAAAAATACATCTTAGTTTGCATAGACTATGTAACAAAATGGGTAGAAGCCAAGGCTTTGTATTCAGCCAATGAACAATCTGTTGTAGAATTTCTCTTTGAGGATATTTTCACTCGTTTCGGGGTACCCCAGGAAATAGTCACTGACCAAGGGACACAATTCACCTCAAAGTTGGTCAAGGCTCTTACCGAACCGTACATGATCAAACATAGGAAGTCTTCGCCCTATCACCCCCAAGCGAATGGCCAAGTGGAATCGACCAACAAAGTGATAGAGGCCATACTCACTAAGACTGTTCAGCTGCATCACAAAGACTGAGCTGATAGGTTTCCTGAGGCCTTGTGGGCCTATAGGATAGCTTGGAGAAATACAACAGGCCATACACCTTATGAGTTGGTGTATGGGAAGCAGGTACTACTACCCATAGAGTTTCAGGTAAAAACCTTCAGAACTGCCATGCAATTAGGGATGGACCTAAATGAATCTAAAAAATAAAGGCTATTACAATTAAATGAGCTTTATGAGATAAGGTGGGATTTTCTACAAAGAACCATCCTGATACAAGAGCAAAGGACCAAATGGCACGACAAGTACATAAAAAATAATTCCTTTTAGTCAGGGGATTGGGCCCTCCTATATGATAGTAGATTCAAAAATTTTAAGGGTAAATTGTCTACTAGATGGCTGGGGCCCTATGAGGTTGATACAATTTATGAAAATGGTTCAGTAAGGATAAAGACCATTGATGAGAATCAGACTTCCTTTGTCATAAATGGGCATCGAGTGAAGGTTTATCATAAGCCTCTATCAAAAGAGGATTTTGTCAAAAATATTCTTTAGAGTTCAGAAATGCAATTGGTAAGAAAGAGAGTCTCTCCTCCTACTGACCTACCACAGTGAGTTCAATTGTATAAATTCATTCAACCATGTACATAAGTGTGTCATTAGATAGAGCTTCTCTTTTATTTTTCTGATATAACTAACAAAACAAAAACAAAAAAAGTTGGTTGTGTTCCCATGTAGATAGACGAATAAGGAGAACATTTACCAGATGGAGTCTTCTTTAAGTTTTCCAGACTCAGTAAAAATGAAAAAACCGACGAGCAGGAACTGGCCCGGGCTCGAGAAAAATCCACGGGACAATATAAAGAGTTTTCTTTAAGTTTTTCAAACTCTTTAAAATTGAAAACACCAGCGAGAAGGAACTGGCTTGGGCTTGAGAAAAATCCACGAGACGGTATAAAGAGTTTTCTTTAAGTTTTTCAGACTCTTTAAAACTGAAAATACCGGTGAGCATTAAATAATCTGGGCTCGATAAAAATCCATAGAAAATTAGTAGTTAGGATCATTATTGTTTTTAATAAAGAGGAAATACCAGCAGAAGATGTGATTCTCTTAGTTCCAAAACAAGAAGGTTCTATAAATCTTAACAGCTGATCATCCAACTCCCAAAATACCCTTATGTCACAGAGTTCTTCTTGCATTATTCCTATGAAAACTCAGAATTCCTAAGTTTGGTATTTTTTGCATCTACATGGATTCTCAATCAAATCTGATCACAAGAACACCAACTGTTTCTACAAGCCACTTCCAGCAAAATATGTACCAAAAATCTCTCGAGCACCAGAAAAATATGATCTTCTCTATGCTTATAAAGCACCAATGATCATTTTTGTGTTCATCTGGTACCAGTAGTCATCACTACGCTCGCTGAGCTTATCCGGTACTGAACCCCATATGGTATTGGAAAAGGAACTCTACACACAGATGATTCTGGTACTAATGACAACTCTACACACAGATGATCCCGTACTAATGATTCTATACATAGAGGATCCTGTACTTATTTGAACTCTACACACAGGTAATCCGGTACTCGGATAATTCGGTTCTGGTAAGGATGTGACCGTTAATTTGAATCATATTTCCTAGTTGTTGTTCAATAATTAAGTGATAGGACATACAGATTCAACGTTTTTTTTCATTTTAATTAGAGAAATTAGACTAAACATGCATTTAAACATATGGGTACTCTTGGATCATGACACACCCCTTTCCTTCACGAACATTTGTAAAACCTCGACCAAATTTCCGTAAAAATAAAATATCCTTATTTCTTGAAATGTTAAGAGCACAAGGTCATTATATCCTTTACAGGATCAAACACGTGCCCCATCTATCTATTCGGTAAATGGACCTCATAAACCTATGATTCACTATCATTCTATGTAACATGACTCGAACCATATCTCTAGGCATGTCAAATAATGATCCCAACCAATTTCATATTCACGAGTCCCTATCATAACGATCTCACATCTTATAATCATTTAACACTCTCATTTCCCACAAGTTCGTAAGTCATTAGATTCGTATGACCTCACCATATCATCATGACTGTCGATGTGACCGTTGTAAACCACATTTCTATTTATCAATGCTAGTCTGGATGGCTTTGCTATCCAGATGAGCATTATTTACCATTGTTGTCACACCTACAAAAATCCTGTGCTTTCATATTCCTTGCATATTTTCCCCCGTCATGTACTCTATCACAGTCTACGTTATCCGGTACTCAAACCTCAACCCTCTTTCCGTGCCTCATATGCCTGAGAGAATTGTTTAATCTAGCATGGGGTTCGACAGGCATGAGCCCATATTCCAATTGTACAGGGAAATAAAAGAATATCAAACTTGAAAGGAAAAATATGAACAGGCAGGGTGGGTGCCATTTTTGGAAAAATTCAAAGGTCATCATGAGGGAATTTTTCTTTCCTTCAAGTAGACATATGATGGAGAAAGTGTATAGTTTGGAGAAATGAAGCTAACAATTACAGAAGCCACTATATCAGAAGCTACAGGTCTCCCTATGGTTGGAGAAAAATATTTCGAAAGGGTGATCGTCGACAGGAAAATTTGTCAGTGATTCCTCAAGCCTGAACATCAAGACCCTGATTGGACCAAGGACGTCCCTCGAAGCTACGTCAAAGAAGAATATGTGACAATTCTCATAAGTCTACAGAAATTCCTCATCTGTGAAGGAAGGTATGCAGTAACGTTCATTTATCATTTGAATCTTTTATCACATTTTGAGGGAGGACAACAAATTGATTTCCCTCACTTCCTATGGATGAGTTTAAAGAAGATGGTCAGAGGAGTGAGGTCAGTTTCCAAGAATCCTAAAACTAGCCTTCATCACGATGGTTTGATAAAACTTTTGGTTGTTCATACTTTGAGGACACAAGGTGGTAGTTGGAAGCAACTACTTCAACAAAATTTCGCCCAAGAAAAATCCAAATCCGTTGAAACACAGGATGCAGGGATACGCAGTGAGGGTTCAAGAAAAAAGGCAAAGAAAGACAGAAGGAAGGCATCAGAAGGAAAAGAATGCATTGTTACGTTCATCTCATCCTAGCCCATTGAGAAATCAGTAACAAGAAAGTCTTTTATAGGGGAACCTACTATATCGAGGAAGAGGAAATCTGCCCAATTCCAGAAAATAAGTCCTACCTCGATACATAAAGGACAAAAGGAAGACTCTGAGCCAGGTGGACTATCAGACAATCTTCCTGAAGAAATTATAGAGGTGTCGGCCAGCCCAGTAGAGAAGACCCCTGACCTCAATAAACATAATAATAAAAAAGTCTGCATAGTCGAGAGTGTTTGGCTCAGTCCTACATCCTAAAGATCAATTATCATAGAGCAAGGGACGAAATAAGAAGGAGACAGATCAACAGGAGATTTTAGTTGAAGAAAATGTCAAAACTCCTCTAGAACCTGTTAAAGAATTAGAAAATATCCCTGAGGTGGTTACTCGGCCTTCCCAAGAACTGGTTGTTGAATTGAAAGAAACTACTAAGGTGAAGAGCAAGAACAAAAAGAAGCTTGAAAGGGAGAAGGCACAAAGGGAACAAATTCCAGAACCTACAGCTCAATCTTCCAAGGTAGATACAAGGGTTGGTCAGCAGAAGCAGACTCCAGAATTTACAACTCAAAGCCTCAAGATGAAATTCAAAGCGACCTAAGGAAGACAAATGCCCAGGGCTACCACCATTAGTACAATAAAGAAGAGGAATATGTTTGAGGAGGCCTCTACCCCTGTTAGAAAAACTAAGAAAATATCTCTCCCCATACAAAGGACCACCAGAAGCATGGCCAAACAGGTGAAAGTTCCAAAAATACCTTCTCCTCAAGGAGAACCCATGGATATTTCGAGTTCTCCAGAGAAAGGAAATGACTGTGGGATAACAGTAAGTGATACAGAAGGGTTGGTAACAAAAAATTTGAGGGGACTAAGAAAAGAAAAAGAAGCCCGCGAGGAGGTGACTAAGGAAGAAGTCACATCTAACCCAGACAAGTCCCTGAATAAACAAAACATGATAACAAAGATTGAAAGACTGAAGCAAGAGGTCGAAGAATACAAGGTATTGGACATGCATTTCAAAGCAAAGAATGTACAATTGAAGGAACAACATGAAGAGGTCTCTGCCAATCTCAACAAAGTATTAAAATTGATCCAATACACTAAGGTAATCAAGAAGGAATTGAGGAGTGAAGTTTCTAGTTTTAATATCCTGCAGCCAGAGAAATGACAGGGAAGGATTCAATTTTGCATAAAGTTTTTGGGTATCGATTTTTGATGATGTTGCATGAGAACATGCAATACCTTCAGCATGGGGGAAATGTTGAGTCTCTATTTTGACATATATATAATACCCTATCTTACCTTGTATCTAAGCCTTTTTTCTTATATTATAAGCCCATACTTGACTATTTACTCCTAACCACATACATAATGGCCTGGTTCATGTTCACAAGAGGTAATTGATGATTTAAAGCATGTTTTGTTTAACTATCTTGAATTAATCCGATTAAAGTGTTTTATTTGGTATAGTCCTAAGGGTTTGAATCATGAGAAGTTTAATTCTGGTACTTGCACCATTCCGATACTATCAGTCATCGTGAAATACGGTACCAAATCTATTATGATACCCAAGGCAGTTTTGATATGGTACTATCTACTCCACATCCATCCGGTACCGAGTCATGCGCTATTCAGGTAATGTCTGTTGTGCGTCCATTCTGGTACTCAGATTCGCGACTGTGTGTATTATGGTACTCAGATTCGCGACTGTGTGTATTCCGGTACCAAAACCTTTGTTTCCAGAATGCACCAGTTGGGCCAACATGATAATGAAGATTTCAAGAAGGCAGTTGAACCAAAGATTTCAAATCATTTTTCCAACTTACGAGAGACTCCATCACTCATGCACTTCATTTCATGAGGATGGAGTCGATCCCTGAAGATTCAATGTAAATACTAATTGTAAATATTTTCAAAACTGTTTAATGCTTATCCATAGATATTAATAGAATAAGCTTACCTTCTATATAAGGAACGTTGTGTAGGTGATAGCGTGTGTGGATAATACGGAATGTAATAACGTATTTTATCAAAACCGGATGGTTGATATCGTTTCTATGTGTAAGGTGCAGAACTGTTGATCCAATTTACCAATTGAATTAATACCAAAGATCTATTATGTCCATTCATGTGTCTGAGTAAAATAGTTTAGTTTGTTACTTTATTAAGAGGTACCTTGTTGGTTCGGCAAGGGCCCACCGCCCCAACCAAGGTAAACCTCTTTGTATACTTTTTGTGTGACTGTGTGAGTATTTTACAGTAGTGTGTGTGTGTGTTAATAATCTTTAATACAGTTCAAGAAGTTCAGAATTGAATTATTGGTTTCTGGATTGGTGTGAGAAATGAGATGTTAGATCAAACAGATAGTTTCCTTATCAAGTATTGGAGATTGCCATTTAATTATTTGAATCGTGGGATTGATATTTTGAGTTTGTGATTGCAGTAGTTTTGATATATCAAGGAACCAGAAGACTTCATATCTTATCTTCATGCTCTATAATGAATTCTCTCAGTTATGCTGAATGG
Source organism: Picea sitchensis (assembly GCA_010110895.2). NCBI lineage: Eukaryota > Viridiplantae > Streptophyta > Pinopsida > Pinales > Pinaceae > Picea > Picea sitchensis. The sequence continues at coordinate 21,783 of SNQJ01S0052340.1, read as the reverse complement.
TTCTCATACTGGTTTGTCTGAATTGCATGGGGTTGGATTTGATTGGAATTGATTGATATTTACTGTTTTGATTGCTACAGGAGACAAGATTCCTAAGTTCATATTTCTAATTCATGAGCCGAAATGAACAGACTTGTTTCTTTAGGATAGAATCTCTTTGACTGGATGTTTGTTTAAGTTTCATTATCAGTTTTCTCTTCTAATTCCATAGATGCTTGAATTATTTAGAAATCTGAGAAACAAAATTTTTATGTTATTAATTATTTCCTATATACAACAGACTTAGGTAGGTTACCTATTCTCGACACATGCAGTGTTACAACTCTTTTGATTACGAATCCCATATTGACATTTAAATGAGTGTAAGATATATATTGAACATATTTGTACACCACTAGGATAGAAGGACTTGCAGGAGTGGCTTGACCCCAATACAAATTTTCCTTTTAGTTGAAGGTTTCCCCCCAGCTGAAGGTTTGCCTCCCATTGAATATTGACCTCCAATGTAGGGTATACTAATCTACGATGGTTGATATGGAGGTTGAGTATCTTGTGTAACTGTGGTTGTATGAACGACTTGACTGTCGACCATCTGACTGATGGGATGACCAAGTAAAACACTTGGTGTATGCATGTGTGGAAAGAATGAAGAAAGAGTATTACCTGACCCATGTGAAAAGGAGGATGTACGTGAAAGTGGTTGAGTGGGGGTTACCTGGGTCACCGATGTCTCCGGTAAAGAGGAAGCACCAATAGTATCAAATATAGGAGTTGTGGAAAATATAAATTCCCAAATCCTTCGGGAAAAAAAAAGATGATGGGTTCACACCAAAATATTGTGTACGACTTGAAATAGGTGGTGATCTATAATACGAATAAGAATCAACATATCTTGTAGATGGTGTATCAGTGAGTGGTTGGCCAAGTGGATTAGTAAAAAGAGGATTCATGTAATATGCAAGGGTTTATACGAAGGTTCTAACTGATTCTTCCACATGATGGCCACTTCCAGGAGCTATGCTCCTGGTCTTAGAAGTTTTATCCGTGATCATTCCTTCGTAAGAAACATTGTTTTTAGGTTCAGAGTGTCAGGTTCCATACCTTGCGTTAGAACATGAATGAAATTTTTGAATAAAAAACAATTTTTCAAATTCCTTTTTGTTTTGTCCTTTTCAAAATATAGTTTAAACTTTGGGAATATCATTTCTTAGACTAAAATATTTTTCATTACATATTGACAGGGCAGATCAAATACCGGCTGTCAAAATTTGATAGCCATCTAGATCTACGACTCTCGCAACTTCGGAGTTCCATAATTTTGAAATATTAAAACAACAGATAAATATAAAGTTTACTTCGGGACTTCGTGATTCGGGAGTTCAAGCTCAAAATGTTTAAAGTCTTAAAAATCCCGAAGTCGCGAAGCTCCAGAGTCCCGAAGTTATGATTTTCCACAAAATATTTTAATTAATGAGATGACATGTGCTCTTCCAACTGTCACTCTTTACATGTGGTGACACTTGGTTCTCAGTGACATCATCCTGCCATATCACTATGGGAGATTGTCCTCTGGAATATCAAATCGAGAAAGAATTTAAATAGCGCCAGAGCACCGAAGTGCCAGAATGACCGAATTATAAAGTGCCAATGATTAATGGGTAAAATATGTTTTAGTAGGCATAATTAATGGTAAGTAATCACTCCATAAGTTTGGCCTTCAGGATAACTCTATGGACCTCTAATGCAAACTCACGAAGCCCCAAAGTTCCAAAGTCCCAAAGTTCTGAATCACTTAAAGTTAAAGTGACCATAAACTGTGATTAATTAAAATGAAACAATCAATTAAAGGATGGTTAATTTCTTCGTGAATTCGGCCTTCAAGAGATATCTATCATTCTTAATTCAAAACTCTTGAATTTCGAAGCACTGAAGTAGCTTATCCTCATTAATTGTGATCATTAAAGGTGTACTTAACTTAGTTAAGGTAAAATATTTGAAAATATTATGACTCTCAGGTGATAAATTTGACAGATTTGGCATGATTACCTTGTCGTTGGATTAAATGTAAATATAATTAGTGTTTAGTGTTTTTATTTAATAAAAACATTTTGAACTTCATATCATTTTTCCATTCGCATTATGTAGTTTGGACTCATAGATTTTTACTTCTCACAGGAGGGATAACATTGGGAAACTAAAAATTATGGCACCGCGTAAAGCAGGAAAGAAGCAAGATCCATTTGCAGAGGATCCGAAATCAAAACTCATGATATAGTGAAAACCTGGTGGGGAAATGAAAATAAATTCAAAGATGATAGCCATGGTACATACTCTATAGCCTCTTATGATGTCTATATTATGTATACTTCCATGATGCTTTGTGGAATGTTCGGAAAGAAAATCCCTATGCATTTTACTATAGAGTGGGTTCCTATAATTCATGAAATTGTAGAGGGTTATACTTTTGATTGGGGAAAAATGTTTCCAGATAACCTACCCAAACAAATAGGGGATTACAAAACTAACTTAGAAGTCCAAAGGAGAACATTCTCCCTTCTATATGTCTGCATATATTATGGATAAAAAAAAAATTAGAACCCCATTTCCTCTTATGAATTGGAGCTGGACTCCGACTGTCACCGAGCCTATACATTTATATCATTCTAAATTATAGGAGAAAATACAAAAGATTGTTTTTTTGAGGTTTGTCACAACGTAATCATCCCAATTCATGAAGCCCTTTATGGTTAGCCTCCTCCCAAAATTTTCGAACGAATTATGGGGAATCTGGGTGCTATTGTAGACTGGTACATTGAAGAAAGTTTTTCTTACATCAAATTTTTTTGTTGTTTCGCATCTCCACATGCTCTTCCAAAATTTATACCAGATAGACTTGTTTGCAAAGAATTATCCTATCATATCGTTTCAACAAGAATCACCAAAGAACTGGAGGATGTATAGAAAAGAGTTTGGTCGACCTATCCTATACATGTTGGTATATTATCAATATCAAATTTTGGACATTCTAAGGTAGAAGCTTCAACCTTAGATGATCTTAAACTAGTTGGCATTGAATTCAAGAAGCATGATCCACATATGGTAGTAGAAAATCATCTGGCTTAGTTTAACATGAATAAATACATCCATGAATATCCACCTTATGACAAGGTTTTCAAATGGATTAGATCATATGATGAGGTTATACCCATATTTCAAGGTCTTCCTAAAGAACAACAATCAAGTTTTCTTAGCTTTCAAAAGCACATAAGGAACAATTTACATAAAATCTTGCAAGAAGAACAAATGATTAATCCAACTTCACAGGTGGCACAATCATCAAATCTCAAGCAACATGACTTGGATGAGGTCAAAACTAAAGAATTGGAAAGGACACCAGAAACACTGTCCAAGGATTCAATAATTACAGGGATATCCATACCAAGTAAAATTGATCAAGATTTATTAGCATTATTTGAGGCTTTTATGAAACATGGGCATAATTTTCCTCTGTTATTTTCAAACAATGAAACTCATGTGAAATATGTCACAAACCAAAGGGAATCTACTACACTTACTCTTCCCATACCATCTTTAACTCCCCTCGAAAACAAATTTGATTTACCTTGTTTAGAGGTTATAAATATAGATGAATTGAAACCTATTGAACCTGAAGATATGCCTTCACCATATTTATTTTTCAACAAGAAAAGGAAGGCTATGATACGAAGAGAATCTTGACAGAAAGAAGGAGAAATTATCAAAAAGAAAAGAATGATATATGATGGACAAGGACAAAGTGACCCTGAATTCACAAAGGAGGTAGCGGACTCACTAGGATCATTTGCAACTGCCAACTTATGGTCAGTGGATAATTTGAGAAAACAACTTGACCAGAAGAATATTTTGATCGAACAATTGCATAATGATATGAAACAGATAGAAGTTACTGCCAGAGAAAGAATCAATTCTGATATAAATCAAGTCAAACAGGGTTTCGACCAACATATTAAACAATTAGAGAAGAACATGAAATTAAGTTTTCAAAATCAACACTTGAGTAATAACATGGTGTCCCAGAGAGATACATTAATAAATCAATTGCAAGCTCGAATAACCACAATCGAGAGAACAATAATTGATATTTTTGCCTTCAAGAAACAAGCATTAGAGATAAATGAGAGGTTGCAGATTGTTCAACAAAACTTGTATAAAATTTTGGATACCATCCAAAAAAATTATCAGGTAATCAATAATTCATTGCAGATTATTGATGATAAAGAGAAGGAATATTTTTATGGATAGATCCAAATTTCAGAAATTTAGAATGTGGAGGAATAATATCAATGTATCAAGACTTGTTCCTTTTTTCATAAATTGAGTAGGTAAAAGGAGAAATGGCCTTAAAAACCTCGGAAAACAATCTTGAAAAAAATAAAAGGCTAGATAAAGAGGCAAGGGATGCTTGTCTTAATGCTCTTTTAGTTGTAGATCTAGAAATGGAAAAAATTGATATCAGTGATAATCACGCTACACTTGGGAAAGTTGAGATTGAAAAGAATAAAGAAGATCTGAAAAAAAGTAGAGAGAGGGTGAAAAATGTTATATCACATGTCAATCATGTTTATTTTCAAATCTTAAATGATCTTCTTGTAAAACAAAGTCTACAACATCAGATCACTCAATAGGTAGTAGTAAAAATTCAAAGAAATTTTCCATTGGTGCATAAAAAGGTTTTTTCGTTTGAATTAAATGAAAATATTGAGCCCTCCAAGTTTGTTATTGCATTATTGGATCTGCATGCGCAATACAAGGATCTACAAAATCCAAGTGCACCCACGAGAAAATAGAGGAAGAATGAATCACCAACAAGCAAAGGAAATCCTACAAGATGTTCAAAATCTTTGTAATATATTTTTAGTTTAGATTTTATTCTATTTTGAGAACTAAGAATGTGGAAGGTCTAACCACTTTTGATTAAGGAAACGTGTGTATAAATAATCAGATTAGAGATGTAATCAAGGATTCTTTTGGACTAATGTAAAAGAGAACTTCTTAATACCAATTTCAAAGAGAATACAAAGATTCTACATTTCATGTCCTTGAGTTATGTGATTTCTTTGTATTTCATTTCCATAACCTCATTTTCTTCACTCTATGGTTCTTAAAGATTGAAAGACCACAATTTAGTAATACGTCTACTATGGTTCATATAATTGGAAGTTTGTTCAGCTACAACGTTTCCTCTGTTATTACTGTGAGTAAAACAAGACCTGTATATGTGTGGATCTCCTCATTTCAATTCATCTTTTAAGAATGATTCTTCATGATTCTTCTATTGCAGATAAGGTAATATTTATCAGTATTAGATACCTTACTTTATTTGGCAGTTTTGTTAATCATTTCTACTTTTCATCTCCTCAATATTTATAAAAAACTCAAAGAAAGAGATATTGCCTCTATGTTTTCTAATCATTAAAGTTATTTGAAGTTTCATCTTAAATTTGAAGGTAGAAAAGAATTATAAAAACAAATATATTAAATTTTGTATACCTGACATTATTCTGTGAGCCTAGAGTAAATCTTAGGAACAACATATTTTTGGCTCCGTTGTCGGGGAACAGAGAAACAAAACTATTTTTCCCTAGGAATATGACAAAGTTTAGCTTCGATTTTTTACGGTGAAAAAGAATTGAACACAAGGCTAAGGATCATTTTTTATTTTCACCTGGAGACTCCATTTTGGAAAATATGAAATTCAGATGAAAAAATACCAGAAAAACCCTGATGATAAGAAGACTACGCCAGGTTCAGATCCCGAGAAACTGTTGAAAACCAAAGGATATCTAAAGTAGACGTCTGCATCAACAGGTAAGGTCTATCAACTAAATATTAATCAAGTTAACATTAATATTCCAGTGGAAGAAATAATTTTAGTTAGTTCTAAGGAAAAACAACAAAATAAACCTCATTCAACAAAAGCCTCAACTAGTAATCCTGAAATTAAATTAGAAAATCCATAGGTGTAAATTCCCGAAGTAAAACTATATGATATAAAGGGTGAAAATTTCCATAATACACCTTTTTATTTGATAGACATTTTTACCAGTGAGAGTAAGGAAACATCTTTAGTTCCCAACATTGTCTATACACGAACTATCCTTAGTCTTCCTGAACTAAAAGTTTATATCCTTGTAAATCCTGAAGATCATCTTTTGTACTCAGGTTCATCTCTTATCACTTCCCCCATCTACCCGTCCAGTCAATTTGAAAGTCCAAGTTCTAGTTCTCATTTCCCTTCTGATTTCATTTCAACATCCTTATCGCGAGACCCGTCACCTTTTGATTATCTAGAAGGTCTCTGATATAACCTTCCCGAAGCAATCAAAGATCTAATACAACAATCTTTACAAATCTTTGATAATTTACATTACATCCCTCGTATTTCTTCTCCAAAACTATCAATGGATGGTGTAGGAGGTGCAGGAAGTGGTGGAAAAGTAAATCCACCGCCACCTCCTCCATGTATTTTTACTAAATTTGCTTCCAAATATGCTCCCTTGGCCCTTCCCGCAGTTTTGCATAACCTACCTTAGAATTATATGAAAATTTTACCTAAATTCATGGGAGAAGGGGATTTAACAACCACATAACACATAGCATTTTTTGATCAATTTGCTGATATACTCGACATTGAACATGAAGATGATTAAATGAGACTGTTTGTACAAAATTTTGAAGGACAAGTCAGAACTTGGTTTAGGGGACTTCCTGCAGATTCCATCATAACATATGATGATTTAGAAGCTACTTTCTTAAGATAGTGGGGTGAGAAGAAGGACCATGTATATTATTTGACTGAATTTGGTTCCTTAAGGAAGAAAACATCTGAAATTGTTTCTGAATTTATCCAAAGATTTAATAAATTGTATAGAAAGATCCTAGTCACAGTTAAACCTTCCCAGCCAGCTCCTAAAGTTAATTTTGCAGGGGCATTTGATTCAGACTTTGCATTACTTTTAAGGGAAAGAAGATCTACAGTACTAGCTGGGATGCAAGATGAGGATATTGAAATTGAATCTAATAATATGGCATCAATAAAACCGAAAAGAAAGGTTGAGATGTGAATAAGAGAACCTAGAAGATTTAAAGAACAAGGAGGACCCTCCAGTTCTGGGAAAAACACACAAGAGGAAAATATGGATGAGATGGCTAAAATAATTAAGGATTTATCAAAGAAAATTTTCTGGATGGAAATTGAGAAACCCAAACCCGACCCATATTTTAGAAATCAAAATCAATTCAGGAGAAACCTCAATACAAACCCTCAGATTCAACATAGGCAAATTAAGAATGAGGAACAAAATATTCAGGCCCCTTTTAAAACATAAAGTTTTATACAGGGAGATGRCATTCAAGATTATGACGAATTAGATGAGGATATAAATTATTTTAGTGATGATGATATTGAACTTCATTTAACTCAACAAGACTACAAAAAATATTTAAATCTTGGATCATTATTTGATGATCAAAATATCAATAACTTGGGGGATACTACATCAAAATATAAAGATCTTGCCGATTCAATAATGGATGAGCTTCATAATAAATATGATTTGAGTCCAAGAGATAGTATTTCTACTACCAATCCACTAAAAAATCTCTTGGCACAAAATAAAGAAAATGAAGCAGTGGTCTCAAAATCACTTACTGAAGCGCAAGTTGCTCAAATAAAGCAAGTTGAAACAAAGGAAACACAAACTAAAAATATGGAAAACAAAGAATCCTAAGTACATACCAAAGAGTTATAAAAATCACTTGGAATGTTCAATCTAGAGAATGAATTGAATAAGATTAAAATTCTAGTCCCTCTCATTGAACTTTCAAGAAATCTGGTTTACAAGAAGCATATTTCAAAAGTAATTTATTTTCCAGATGCAGAAAGTCAAGTTGATGTTATTAACCTGTAGGATGAGAATCCAACGACCATGTTTGGACCACATATTGAAAATGATAAAGACTCGGTGTCTCCATTTTATATCACTCTTACTGTGCACAATTATTTGTTACATAATTGTATTCTAGATTCAGGTGCTTCACATAATTTTCTGCCGAAAATAATAATGGAAAAATTGGGCTTGCAAATTACCAGACCTTATCAAGATKTATACTCTTTTGATTCTAGAAAGGTTAAGTGTTTGGGAATGATAAATGATTTAGTCGTAAATATGGCTCAAATTCCAATTAAAAGTATTCTTATAGATGTGGTAGTAGCTGATGTCCCTGCAAAATATGGCATGCGTTTATCAATATCTTGGGGTGCAAAGTTAGGAGGATCAATTTAGTTGGACATGGCATATGCCACGATTCCAATTTTTGGTGGACAATTTAACAAATTTTACAGAGAAACTAGACTGGCCTATAAAGTAAGTGACCCTCAAAACCCTAATAATTATATAGTCTATGTTGTTGATCAGGATTTAGGAAATTGTATTTTATCTATTGATGATGATTTTAAAGTTTGTATAGAAAACAAAAATACAAAAATAGAAGATCCAAACGAAAATGTAAATATTAGATATGGGATGTTCAAAATTATTTTCAATGGTGCCTCTTCTTGGGAAGGAGCAGGAGCTGGAGTACTATTTGTGGCACCAAATGATGAGTATTACATCCGTTTTTCCTATAGATTGCAATTTCACATTGATTACACAAATAATGTATGTGAATATGAAGCTTCAATTTTAGGACTAGAAGCTGGTAGAAAGTTAAAAATCAAACATTTGATTGTATATGGGGATGCAGAGCTTATTGTAAAACAGATAAGACAACTATATCAAGCTAAGCATCCTATAATGAGATATTATAGAAATTGTGCATGGGATATGATTAAAAACTTTTTCTTATCTTTCAACATTCATGTTATTCCCATATTATATAATCAACAAGCATATTCATTAGCTAAAGTTGCAACTACTTTCATTCCACCCACTTTTCTGAAATTGAAATATCATGTCGACATGAGACATAAACCTTCAATTCCAAATAACATTTACTGTTGGCAAAGTTTTGAAGATAATGAACAAATAAAGCAGTTTATGGAGATGGTGGATGAATTTTCTAAAATGCATATAGATCGATAAAATCAAAATGATCCAGTTTGGATCATGCAAGAAGGAGACAATCTAGAGAAATTCAAATATAGGATTGCAAATCATAAATTTCTCTTGCTAAAAGATAAGCAAATCCCAAAAGGTCTCATTCCATTAGAAAGATTGTTTGATCAAAATGATATCCCTTTAAAATCTACCTTGCAGCCTCAACCTAAAGATGTTGAAGATTGTAATGTGGGTTCAAATGAAAATATGAAAATGGTCAAGTTGTCTAAATATCTTTCCACTGAAATGAAGAGAAAATATGTTGAATTACTCAAAGAATATGGACCACACTGGTTTGGTCTAAAATGTCAAATATAAAAAACCAATGCGATGAATCTGAAAGAACTACCTCATCGAATATAAAGATTTGTTTGCATGGTCCTATGAATATTTAAAAACTTGTCATACTTCTGTTATTGAGAATAAGATTCCATTAAAACTAGGTGTCAAGCTTTTCAAGCAAAATCTTAGACAGATAAATCCTATTCTCTTTCATATAATAGAAAGGGAGGTTAAAAATCTTCTTGATGCAAAAATCATCGTACCTCTTAGATAATCTGAACGGGTAGCCAATTTGGTTTGTGTCAGAAAGAAGAATGGAGAGATAAGAATCTRTGTTGATTTTAGAAATTTAAATTGGTCTTCATTAAAAGACAATTACACTCTTCCAAAAAYGGATCATGTTCTTGAAAAGGTGGTTGGGGAAAATATAATTTCTATGATTGACGGATTTTTGAGGTATAATAAAATAGTTGTCCATGAAAATGATAAAGAAAAAACTGTGTTTACTACTCCATGGGGAACTTTTATGTATGACAAAATGCCTTTTGGTTTGATGAATGTAGGTGAAACTTTTCAAAGAGTGATGGATATTGCATTTGTTGGAGAGAAAGATAAATTTGTTGTCATTTATCTATATGATCTATACTTTTTCTAATTCTGATGCAGAACACTAGGAACATCTTAGACAAACATTTGATAAATGCAGAAAAAAATGGTTTTTCATTGAATCCCAAGAAATATCATTTTTCCATGCAAGAAGGGAAGTTGTTGGAACATATTGTATCAAAATATGGAATTAAAGTAGATCCAAAAATATTTGAAGCTATTTATCAGATAAATATACCTACAAACAAAAAAAAAAACAATCATTTTTAGGAAGAATTAATTTCTTGAGAAGATTTATTCCAAATTTTGTTGAAATTATCAAATTGATCACATATATGTTGAAGAAGGATAATGAGGTGAAATGGGAAACAGAAGCTAAGTCGTCCTTCCAATGAGTCAAAAAATCTATAGGAGAAGCACCAATGTTGGTAAGTCCTGATTACTCAAAGGAGTTTTTAATCATTTTTTTTTCATTTGAATACACAATTGAAGCAATGCTCCTATAGAAAAATGATGAAGGATTTGAACAAACTATCTCCTTTTTTAGTAAAAGCCTCAGAGATGCAGAGTTAAAATACGATATTCTAGAGAAACATGTTTATTCTATGGTTAACACACTTAAGGATTTCTAGAAATATGTATTACATTCCAGAATAATTGCATATGTACCCACTAGCACAATCAAAGATATCCTAATTCAACCTGAAAGTGATGGAAGAAGGGGAAAATGGTTGGCGAAAATTCCAGAATATGATTTAGAAGTCAAACCAACGAGATTGGTAAAAGGACAAGCTCTAGAAAAATTTCTTGTTGAATCAAATTTCAGAGCCATGGGAATAAATCATTTCGAGTCTAAAAATTCTCTCCCGCATATTGAAGAAATCGATGATCAAATGCCAACAAATCAGATTGATGACAATTTTTCTTCCTCTTCTTGGTATAACAATATAGTTTCATACCTCCTTACTCTTAAATTTCTTGTTGATATGACTCCAAGGAAATAACTTTAAAATTACAGGCGATCAAATATTGCATTATCAATGCTAAGTTATATTGGAAGGATCCTTTGGGTTTCTTATCACGCTTCCTTACATAATCTAAAACAAAAGGTGTTATTGATGAGTTTAATAAAGGAGTATGTGGAGGACACCATGCTCTGAGTGAAACAACTTATAAAATATTAAGAGTAGGTTATTATTGGCCGAGATTATTCACTGAAGTAAATGCAAGAGTCAGAGCTTGCAAACCATGCCAACTTCTTAATGGAAATAAAAATATCCATGCCTTACCTTTAGTTCCTATCAAAGCTGAAGATCCTTTCCAAGAATGGGGCCTAGACTTCATCGGAGAGCTTCATTCATAATCAAGTTCCCAACACAAATGGATTTTAACTGCTTCTGATTACTTTTATAAATGGGTAGAATCTATTCCAACTCAGAATGCTACAGATTTAGTAGTGTTGGCACATGGGCATACCCAAGGTTCACTCCAAGAGCGCACCAACAAATCCCTAACTACAGGCCCTTTCGGCAACACCTACGAAGCATATGAAGTCTCACCCGAGGTAGAGGCAGGGGTGGTTGCAAGACTCAGGTGTCTACAACCTTAGCTGGGACACAGATATGTGATTATACAGCTTATTAGAGCACTTAGAAGCGTTAGTTCCTCAAGATACATTCAATAACCACTTCTCTTATAGGACAGAGCTTAGCAACATTCACACTAATCTATAGTATTCAAGCACTTAACAACAGTAAGCTATATCAAGTCCACTATATCAACACTAAGCATCTTCATACACATCATATCTAACATTATAACACATCTAGGAGCACAAAGCATAAGCAGATCTTCCTACAAATATCAAAGAAATTAGTAGAAGAAGAAGTAAACACATTGAATCAAAGCACAAAGCATCACACACAGATGTACGTGGTTCACCCCCACCCTGGGGATATGTCCACCAACTCTTCTTCTTTAATATCTCGGTCAAGCAGTTACAACACAGAACCTCGATAATCCTTACTCCGCATAGGACAAAAGATCTGCGCAGCTCGCTAGATCCTTCTTCCTTGCACTTCAGCACAAATCCTTTCACAACCTCCTACAACAACTTTCACTTAGCTCTGCAAGTCTCTTACAATAATGCACAGAGAATTTACAATCCACATTCGATCACACAGATCTAATTACTAGCACTAAGCCATCGACTCCCTTCTACCGTGCCTAGAAATATACTTATACATACAAAAGTGGGCCTAAGCGTGGGTAAACCCATGGGCCTACATACCTTTCCCATTACATTAACCCAAACCCTAAAAAGGGGCCCAAAAGTGGACCGAGATCCCGTGATCTCTGCTTCATCTTGCGTGCTTCCTTCGATAGGGCGTCGAAGTCCCAAAAACGGTCAAATATGACCAAGTATCTCCCACAACTTGGTCAAGGGCCAACAAGTAGTAATAATTTTTTTGGAAGAGAACATTCTTGCAAGGTTTGGTTGTCCAAGGAAATTAGTCAGAGATAATGCACAAGCTTTCAAATCTATTGTTATGATAATTTTTTGTCAAAAATATAATATCATTTGGGTCATTCTACAACTTATTATCTATTACGAGGAAAATATCTCTATGGCTAGGGGTAAAACACAAGAGACGGAAATGACT
>SNQJ01S0052339.1:25489-45791 GCA_010110895.2 Picea sitchensis | reverse complement strand
TGGTCTATGGTGCTCACCATCACGCACCAAGTCTCAAGTTTCAACTGGCTGCTTATGACGATCCACCTCTATCCGGCTGGATGCTGTAAAAACACTCATGTCAGGTGGTCTCGGCCTAGCCTTTCCCCATGTCCTCAGCCACTGTCTATCTCTCCTCATGCTGTTGTCTATGAAAAAAGTGTCCGGAAGGGCTAACAAAAACATTTGCAGCTGACTGTACGACTGGAAGATATCACACGCTTTGGTCAATCCCAAGGATTTGACCAGAAGCTCGTCCATCGGTATCCCTGATAAATACTCTCTTGGGGTCATCACCGAATCCCAACCATCTAGTACAACTGGAAGCAACTCCTCCAATTACTGGTCAACCCACCTTCGTCTCTCATCTACCATGCAACTGCTGATATGGTGAAGGTGATCTCTCATAACTAGGTGCTGCTGCAAAGGAGTGATATCTGCATGCTCCCCTAGGTGTGTCTCCTCCATGCAAGGCAATATACTCCTCTGAATCCCACCATATATCTCGGCATGTCTTTGTGAGCTATCACTCACCACTGTATGCTCCGGCCTACTCATGTCATCTCCCGTATACTCATGCTGCATCGTAGATCCTGGGCATACTAATGGATCAACCTCTACCTTAAGGTCAACCACTCTCGGGACACAAATGGACGTGTCCTCAAAACTGCCCTTGGCTCCGGGGTCCCCATGCGTCGGTGAGTGCTCAACTGTACCAAAGATCCTTGTGGAGGGTAGATCCTGTGCCTTCGGATCATAACGCTCCGTACTCATCAGTGACTCTAGGTACTCCTCATGCTAATCCATCAACTGGCGCTCCTCTGCTAGACCACCCACATCCTCACTGACTCTTAGCTGCCCTGCTAAGTGGTGTGACTCCTAATCACAGTCATGCTGAGGTGCCACCCCACGTCTCTCACTGCTAGTGCCAACATTGGAATCCCCAACAACACTCTCTACAGAAGATAAAGTGCTGAACGACTCACTGTCTACTGTGCCACTGAGTCCTCCTATATGCCATTGCACCTCATCACTAGCACTAGATGCTATTCCCCCCTGAATCACACTGTATCCTGTATGAGCAGTTGTATACTCCTGTGTACTCACCCTGCTACTATCATCTGCGCCTGGATCCCATATAGATGTGTTTAGACACGTGCTATGGTCATCCTGACTAATAAAGAGTGCATCCTCATCTATGCAGGCCGATCCTGGAAGTAAGTGCCTCATCAACCTGTTAGTCTCCACCATTTGCTCAACTAATGGAGTCTCCAAAAACTGTGACTCAATCTCCTCATGCTGATCTATATGTGTAAGGTCAAGTGCCTGTACATCCTGTATCTCCTCCTAGATCAGTGGATCTACATGTCCATGGTGTGCATCCCTCACGTATGGCTCCTCTATACTACTGCTATCCTCATATGATGTGGCTGTCATAGATGTCTGGAAAGATGACAGATGTGTCACGATCACCATAGGAAGCTGGTCATCTGAAGGTGCTAACACATGTGAGTCCTCACTAGTGTTACCACTCTACTGAGGTGTAAGGTCATCAATAGTATGTGATATGACTGCTGAAGCATAAGTGCTAACATCCTGTCCATCGCACTGCTCCTCCAATGTGCAAGGGTCACTATCCTCCTCAAGCGTGCAAGAATCACTAGCCTTTGTGCAAGAGTCACTATCACTAGCCTCTGTGCAAGAGTCACTATCATCATCAGACTGCTCCAGATAAGCATCTATCGATCCATCCTCACCTGCCTCATCATCACTGTCATAGCGTACCTCAATAATATGTTTCTTACCCTTACCCCTACATCTATGTTCTAGTTCCCAAGGCACCTTGCAACTGTAGTAAAGTTGTGTGCTCTCAATGGGTGTGTGGATGCTCTGTTCTTCCTTCCATCCATTAGCTATTCCCTTTTGCAGTTTTCTGATCCGTTCTCCATTCTGTTTTATGCTAGCCATCAAATCTGCTAAGTCCATTTCCCATCTAGCTTCTCTCGCTCTCTTTTCCTCTACTACGCCAATCCAATGTGTAACCTTATCTTTGCTCCAACTAGGATTTTTATAGGATACAAAATAATCGAATGTTATTAGACCTCTGAGATTCTCATTGAGGGTTTGATATTCCCTCTCACAATCAACAATCCTTCCTGTAAAATCCATCTCTCCTTATGGAAGACCCTCAGGCTGGCAGGAGTTTAAGCTCTGATACCACTGTAATGTTCCCAAGCCAATATGCCAGGAACATCACGGTTTGGATGAATTTTAAACTTTTTCTGAGTGTGGCATTTCGTCAAACACTTTGCTTACTATGGTTCTTTAGGTTGCGCTTAGGGTTATACTGATGGTTTATATGTGTGTTTGCAACAACAGATAAGAAGATAAAGCAATGTAACATACCACAACCATATGCAAGATCCACAATATCATAGACAATCCAAAATGATTCATAACTGATCTTTATTCATAATAATAAGAACCTAATACAAGAGTGAGACCGATCTGGAATGCTCAACACATGGCTCCCATAAACACAATAGAAGCTGCTACAAAATGCTCCAATAGAAGACTACAAGCCTCCAAAGGCTGAATACTCAATGAAGAGCAATGTAAGAATAGATCTGAGTTGTATGAAGTGCCAAACCCCCAAGTTGGAAGATGCCATGCCCTGTTGGAACACTGAATAGCCTCAACAATTCGGCCCTGCTGTCAAAGATGTCCAAACCCTCCGATGAATATGCCAAACTGTAGATCGGGCAAATGCAAGAACAACCCAGGTGCTCAAATCTCCAAGATCCCTCTCAAACTCATGGATCTAGCCTCCCTCCAAGAAATGGTGTGCCCCCCTGGATGCCTGGAACCCTAGATAATTTGGCCTAGCTGAAGAAGCCTCCAAATGAGTCCAATGAAGATGCCAAACTGTAGATCGGGATGTTTAGAGTCCCCTCTTGAAATATCAAACCGAAATACCAAGGAATGCTCCTCCAAATGCTGAATCCTCATGTGGAGCTGTGCCCTCCTGAAAACTGTCAAACCCTACAATTTCGGCCCTGATGAAGGAGACCTCCAAATGCCCTGAAACTCGCTAGAAAGGTAGATCGGGACACTGCAAGTCACTAGGTGAAGTCTCAGGGTCAGATCTGAAGTATAACCCCTTCAAACTAAATAGATCTGAATCTCAAAAATGTCCTCCATCTCTTCAATTCGCCCCAATGCTCTAGGGAATCATCTGGACATTAAAACTCTCTCAAGAGGGACTAGAAATCATGGCCAAGACCCTGCAATCAAAACGCAGGTGCTAGAATCTCCAAAATCCCTGCCAATCACCGGGAACAAACATTGCCTCAATAGATGGTGCGAGCCCCTTGCTGGAAACCCCCAATGGTGAGCCCTCCTTCTCTTCCTGTGCTTGTGGTTTGTGTAGAACCCTCCTGCACTGAGTAGATCTGAACTAGAATGGTGTGGGGGAGTATTGCATCTTGGAGACCAAGGTTGGGACAAGCTAGGTGGAATCTTTCACCACCGAATCGTCCTCTAGGGTTTGTTAAGTCAAAATCCTCAAAACCCCCAAGGTATGGGCTCTCTAGCTAGAAGCCAGATATCAAAATGATAATCATACATGAATGAATGAGAGAATAGAGGCCCTTGCCTCTTCTTTATACTTCCTTCTCACCTTGCCCCTCCAAAGTGACTTTTACTTTATTAATATTTAATTAATTAATTAAATCACTTTAATTAATTAATTAACCTTTTTACCTTTGAAAGGCGCCTTATCTCTCCTTGTGGCTTCCCTGGCCACTAAAAGTCACTTCTCATCATCCTATCTTGTTGTGTTGTTCCTCCCGATTCCAATGAGCTATTACATTGAGAGGATCCTCCAAGTAGTGTGCCCAAAATGACCTCTTCAGTGAATTTAGTTAACCTATCGCTGAAAATACTCAAAATCATGGAAATCTTCGGACTGCAACGGAACCAACGCCAACTTGTGCGGAATGGATCATAATGATGAAATAGGATGAGCGAAGCAAGCTGGACACCAAAATATCCCTCAATAGCTCCTGTACTAGCTATAATCTCCAACTGGCTACCCTGGTCATCATAACACTGTGTAATACCTTGATGTCCCAAAGTGGGGACATTACACAACCAAGGAGAAGTGAGACTCCCCCAACCAAAGATCTCCATCAAATAATCTAATGCCATGAAGAGAAAGAGCTCCATGAAGATGTATCCCCCCAAGTCAGTCCAAAAGCTCCAAGGAACGAGCAACAAATCTCCATCAATGTCTTGAAAATCACAAAATGGAACTTCATACAATATGAGGTGTAACACACCCCTAGTATGGTGTAAAAACTTTTGGAGCAACACAAAAGCTATCAATATTTGGGCGAAGATTTATTAGTTGTTGAGAATTTTCTTTTTTTAGGATCATGTGCCTATGTGTAACTGATGTTATGATCCATAATATTTCTTGGAAGTTACTTGATTGCATTCTTTGCAATGTGTCATGAAGAGAGTAAGAAAACTTACACACCAAGTTTCCTCCATCTTGTATGTATAGAGGTAGAGTGTGATGGCCTTAGTGTGGTTGTGTACACATTTTGTCCATGAAGAACCTTGTATCAATTTCTTTCCATAAAATAAGTTCTTATTTGTGGTTATGTCTGTGTGCTCTATGATCTTCCATTCTCATCGCTTTTCTTTTAACAAATTCAGCCTACAAAAGCCTCTCCTATGGGGTTCCCATTTGATCTCCTGTCCACTGTCCTTTATTTGTATGGTAGGATGACCTGTTAAAGTCCCGTAGGCTGACTTTTTAATGTATATAGGGTGGCCTATCCTCTATGGGTCAGGTGCCTTAAACATTTAGTTTGTTTTTAATTGATTATGGTACCCTTCCTTAAAGAATTAAATGTTTTTTTCTTAATATCGTTATTGCCTTCTTTACAGTTTTATTCATTTTATTAGGTGTTCTTTGTATGGCCATAACAAAAAAACCCTACCCTAAATGAAGATGATTGTGTGTTATTTCTACATGTTTTTTGACTTGCAAATTACTCACTCAAATAGTAGTGTGAATTTAAAGAGAACTTTTCTCTTGTTAAAATTAATGTTAGCAATCTGCATAGAGCAATGTATGGTCAATAGCTAATTGCAAGAGAAATCAAGTAGTTCTACTTTTAGGAACCCATTTTACATTGGTGTCTCTCCTCATTTTTGTCTCATCAATCTCTTGATTGGATCTTTTGTGACATGTTTGAAGAGATGTGGTATTCCCATATTTTGTTTTTGGATTTATAAGATAGTGCCCCTGCATCCTATCTAGTGTCACACAAATTGCAAGTTTGACTCGGATTGGTTGGAAGAGAGATTTTCCGGCTTGGTCTGAGTCAAAATCGGGGTTGACTGAGTTTGACTTAGCCAACGCGAGTTTGACTTGTGATTAATTGTGAGTCAAACTCTGCTTGCCGATTTTTTCCATAGTTTTTCCTGATTTGAGTTTTTGTACTTGTGTATTTCTTTATATTTTTGTACTTGCAGGGTTTTTAGCATGTTTTACCTGAGTCTTTCCTGATCCGAGTCAAACTCTTGGCTCTTCTGCATCTCCAATTTTTTCCCGATTCTGAGTCTGGTAACTTTGATCCTATCTAGTATATTCTGTTAGCATTGTTTTGGTGTTTGTTTATTTTGTGGTTATTTTTGTTGATGTTCTTTATGATTCTTAAGGGATACTCATTTTGTTATCTTGTCTTGCTTTGGTTTTGAACTTCTTAGAACAATGAACCTCATGTCTCTTGCACTGTGATTACCTAATGATATTCTACTTATTGAATTTTGCTTGTTATACATAATTTGACATTTGAGCAAAGAGTTAATTTTTTGTCGAGGATCCTATTTGGATGTAGCATGTGATAAATTCATGACTGTTAATTCATGCGTTCTAATGGGACTCTTATTATCTCTATTATGTTCATTTCAAATATCTGATTAGACTCTGTGAAAACATTTGTATTTTAGCATTTTTTATTCACAAACCATTCTATGTTCATTCATGAGATGATTTTATTATTATAGCTAGTGTATTTCTCCTCCTTAGATCATCTCACTGTTTGATATAATGATGGTTTAGAATCATCTTTGTTCTCACACATATCCTTATGATGTAGATGGCGATATTATCGAGAGTCTATCCGTGTAAGGATTGTGGTGAGCATTTCAAAGAAATACTCAAGTAAATCCTAGACTTGTCTGGCATCTTCTTTATTTATCTTTTTACAGGCACTGTTAATAATGAATGATTAAAGCAGGAAAATGCTTCCGTTTCTGAAGAGGAATTGTATTTTATTTTTGTTTTCCATTTCTTTAAATTATCAAAATGAGTTGTTCCTGTTTTCCTTGATATTGTTATTCCTCAGTGTGGATTTGATCTCAGTGTCATTTTTGTTGTAGCATTAGTTTCTGTTCACTTAATCTGTTATACAGGTAAAATTAATGTTAATTCAAACATCCATGGATATAAGATCTTCTGTAAAAGAAGATTGTCTTTTCAGAAGGTAGTTTTTAAACATTGAATTTAAGATTATCACGAGCAGTGATGATGACTCCTCTTTAGAAAGAAAATGTAGTTTTTATATTTCCATTAAGAAGGATAAAAGACATTTTTGTCATTTATTGATATGAAATTCTGTTGTTGAACATAACTGTGGCTCAGTACCCAAAATGCTCTGAAAACATGTGATAATACCAAACTGCAAACCAGTTTAAGGTGTTATGCTTCTGAGACTTATAATTCAAGAGAATCCTTCTATCAATCCTTTTCTCATTCTTATTTACAGAGTGGAACACGAAATAAGGTATTTAATTACATCTTTATAAGACCCTAGAGAGTAGTGAATCTTATATGTATCTTCTGTCATTTACTAATGTATGCAAGGGGTTGAAAATTCGATCATCATATCCTATTTCTACTGCTACCTAAATAAATTGGTACAAGATTTGTGACTGTCAATTTTGCTGCTGTAATTCACTACTCTCAATCACGATGTACTTTGTTCATGCCAGGCTCTTTTCACCTGACACACAAGCACCAGTCAGAACAGAATAGTTATAGTGGTTAGTGTGTGTGCATACGCGGACAATTAATTAAGTGAATGTGATGGTCAATTCTAGCTTTCTTTGTTTGGTGGACGGTCTCCATGCTTGTAGGGGAAGCTGTATGGCTAGCCCATACCTCTTAGTGGGGGCCTCCTTCAGAGGTTACATCAACTATCCCCTATCAAACAGGTAAGTATCTTGCCCATGATCCCCCCCATTACCATATAGCTACTTGCACAAGATGCTTAATCTTTGTGTTTTAGAGCTCCTTACCAAGAAAGTCAATATAACAATGTGGGGTTGTGCTTCACAGCGTGGATTCTCCCTAAAACTAAATGTGATTTTTATTAGAATTACAAATGCTGATGTGAATAGTGAAATCATATATCATCAATGTTGCACGGGGACCCGTCCCCCCCAAAAAAACCTGCGTACCCGCCGTTCCCGCATTCCGGGGACCCTTAGGAAACTTACCCAAATTGCTGGGGACTCCATTGGGGACTCGGGGACTTGTTGGCCGTCCCCAAGACATTCCGGACAGATTTTGAGGATGTTCTAGGCATATTTCAGGGACTTTTTCGGGCAGATTTTGGGGATATTCCAGGCATATATCTTCAGTCTTGAAAATCATGGAAATTGATGATTGGACAATAAGATCATTTTTCCCATCCATTATTTTTGTATTGCATTGAATCTAAATCTGTTGTAAAAGTTGTAGCTCGAAACATGGGTTTTGTATGATGGGTTTTGATTTGGGTTTTTGGTGATTTAAATATTGTATTTTCAGCAACAAGGTTATAACAAACAAAGTTTCTATGTCAAAAAAACAAGAAATGCAACATTTTAAAGGAATGATCCATATGGTTACTGCTCTTGTTCTTCTCATTTTTCTGGTCATCTTAGCTTTTACATATTGTACATGGGTTTCCAGGAGTTATTCAATTATAGTGCTTCCACCATTTCAACCTCAAGCATTGTGAAAACAATCAGATAGTAGTGACTTTGATTGGGTACTAAATGTTTGAATAAATTCCTATTCAATCACCTTCTTAATCTGAAATATGAATCTAATCTCTTTATAGAACCAAAGTGTTTTATAGTGGTTTTCAACACAACCATAAAAATCTACAAAACCTATTGAGAAGGGAATGCCTTTTATGTTTTAACATAATTTTCATTAACAAGAAATACGAGTAAGAAAAAATGCTATAGAGACATTTCTCACTTAAGTTTTCTAAAGCTAAACTGCATTTTTCTCTTGTCTAGCAGCCAATAATGAAATGTCACTTTGCCCTTTTTTGAATTGCTCGAGCTTTTTCAGTATTGGCAAGTGTAACGGCTGTACATAATACTGTATAGTATAGCTTGTTATGCTTACAAGCTTGAAGCAACTACAAACGTTTATGGTGAATTTTAATATTTTTTAATATATATATATATATATATATATATATATATATATATTATTGTCGTCCACACGAAAAATTTGGGAATTAAGCTCTAGCAGTCAGGGATCGTCCCCGTCGTTCAATCCGCGCTCTAGCCGTCCCGGGGATGCGTCCCCGTCGTTCCCCTGTCCCGAAAACCAATGCGACATAGTATATCATATATACAAAACCTTAGGCAAGCACCTAGGGTGATTATGGTGAACCAGGAATATATATGAATTGGGTGGCTACCACTTTAACAATTAAGTGTTCATGTGACCAACATAGATCCCACCATGATTATCCATGTCGGCTATGCATTCCAATTTGATACATTAACCTAGGGCATTTCATATACTCATGGTGATGCAATATCTATGGTGCAAGGTGAGTCCTCCCCGGGATGGAGATGTATTTTCCTGTCCCTGAAATGGGGACAAAAACGACCCCGACTGCTGGGGACATCCCTTGACCTATCAGGGATATCCCATCCCGAGTTGCCTGAAATCAGGGGATGTCTCCGAAATTACTCAAAGAGACACATTTTTTAATTTATAATAAATAAAATAAAATAAAACCTCATGTGGGGCTAGCAAGAAACCCTAGGGCATCTCTGCTGGGATCCATTATATTTGCCCAAAACCTTAATTCTTCCTTATTTTTCACTTTGTGATTTACCTCTCGTGAGAAGCAGAGAAGGAGAAACATATTGGGTCCATCCCCTTATTCTATGGATCTAGACCTTATTTTGAGGATGATGCACATGGATGTATGCTAGCACATCTCCGTCATCCATGGATCTAGGGTTTGAGACATTCATCGATGGTTGTTACACCTTGGAGGATGAGTTTGTGGAGCTTTTGGAGGAGATGTCCTAGCTGTTGGGCTATTCTTAGCATATGGTTAGCATTTATGGAGGATCATCTCCTCTATTTGATGGAGTTCATCCCTTTTTGAATCTCCTTTGCACACTTATTGAGATCTTGTTGGAGGATGCATCTTAGGAGGAGGATCATAATGGTTCTATAGATGGTTATACATGGTGAACACCTTAGATGATGGAGATGCCCTTCTTTGAGGATGAAACATGTGGCATGCCCACTCATCACTTATCAGTTTATTATTCATTGTTGACTTGTCTATTAGGAGTTGGTTAGAAGATAATATTTCTTGATGTTTTCCTAGGAGAGATCTTGGATCTTCAACTTGGATATTATTATTTTATTTTGGAGGGTTTTGAGCTCGAAGTCTATATAAGAGAGTTTTCCTCCCATTGTAGTGGTTGTTGAAAGTTTGTGGAAACACTAGAGATTATTTGTTTAAGGCTTATTGAAATTCATTTGGAGTTCGAAGCTTATGTTGTAGATCTAATTTGATGAATATCAAATGCTGGAAATTGCTTGCATCAAATGTGTTTGAAGGGCTAAAATCTGGATAACATTGTTCCTCTTTCGAAGTAATTAATTGCGGGTTGTTTCCCTTCTAATTATCTTTCTGCTTATGGCTAGAAATGCTAATGGTGTATCATTCCTCTTGATTTGAGTTTGCTGCAAATTTGCATCCACCATTTTATAGGCACACCATCATGCATGTTTGGAAGACCTCCTTTGTTAGGGTACCTCAAGTTTATTTTCTGCATTAGTGTACAGCAAAGTAAAGATAGTTGTTGCTTGTTTATCACAGCTTCATATTGTCCTTATGTCATAAGAAAACAACTCATTAGAATTGCTTTTGTGACTCTATATGCCCAAAATTGTTCTAGGGAGTACTGATCTCCCTTTCAACCTGTTATCGCACAAGTTGTAGGTTGGGCAAAGCCCGACCCAACCACCAAAATGGCAACAACTAAGGGACACTATACCCAATGTCACCTCGATATAGGTCCCACACTTCGAGGGTGACTAGGTCACTCTAGGGAGGCGATCCCGGTGATCCTGGGGGGATTAAGATGGATGGAAGGGAAAGAAGAGAAGTATCCACCTAAAGTTCAGTGATGGAAGATGAAAGATGGTTTTGATGACTTGTCTTCGGGTGGTTTAAGGATGCCAAGTCTTTGGATGCCTGCAAAGGGTGTTTGTACCTGCCCAAGACACAAGAAAAGCCACACTTGCATATAGTAATGTTAGGTGGACAAGCAAGTTAAGCTTTCTGTCCCTAATTGCAGCAATAATCAATGATATATATCAGCACAAAAAAATATTATAAGGGCTGCAATATAAGTGCTAAAAGTCCAACTGAATAAACACGAGACAAGCTAGTAAAAACTAGTTTAGTTCAACAATGATAGAACAAAACTTTAGCACAAAAATCAAGGCTGTCATAAAAAGCTAACTGCAGTGATATTTATCAGCCTTATGGCTGTAACAAACTTGTTATTACAACAAGAGATTTAACCACTAAAACTGGCTCAAAACTTGCCAAAAGATGTGTTGTAGGTAGTAGATTATGTGGGCAGATTTTAGGCAATTTTCAACGGTTATATTAGGAGTTATTGAAGAGTTTGGTTAGGGTTTTCTGCAGCCCTAATGGCTGTAGGTTAAATTTGTAACAACAACAAGAAATACTTGGAGAAATGAAACGCCCTAGTGGCTCAAGCAAGCATTTATAGCATACATTTGATTCCACTAGGAACAACTTCAAAATCACGAAATTTCACATTTCCCAATGTATCTTTTATAGCTCGGGAGGTACTCCGCATGTTTGTCTTGTATGCGGAAGTAGCCTTATATTTGCACTACTAGACACTTGACTTTGTAATGGGTTTTTATAAAGTTGTAATAAAGTGTTTCTTTTATTAAAGTGACTTTTTAATGAAGTGTACCTTCTAATATTAAAGTGACTTTTTAATGAAGTGTACCTTCTAATATTAAAGTGACTTTATTTCATAAAGTGCACTTATGTTATAAAGTGAATTTGTACTACAATATTTTAAGTGATTTATTTTGGAGGAAACGAATCATGTCCCTTAGGCAAGATTAGATCTTGGCCTTTAGATTTAGGGATGAGAAAGGTGAAAAGACACTTGGAAGGTGAAAGGTCACTTTCGAATTATAAGAGAATGCATTGGGTAGTGTGCAAGACACAATGAGAAGAAGAGATTGAGAGAGATTGAGAGAGAGCTTGAGAGAGAAAAGTGAGCAGCAAATTTTTGGCACGAATTTCAAGGGAGATTGGACACATTTCCCACGGAGGAACTTCTGTTTTGGAGCAACTGTGTTTTATTGTTGAAGACAGGCCGTATTATATGGATCCATACAAGTTGTACAACAAGTTGGTGCACAAAAATCAAGGCAAGTGTGGACATGGTTTTCGAGACATTTTTTTGGAGAATTTCTATTGGAGGTCGGTTGTACAGGAGGGAAGGTACAACAACCTGTTGAGGGCACAAAATTCGAGGTGCAGATTTCAGCAAGGCTGTACAATTGTACAGACTGTGGCACAGTTTTCTAGGCAACAAGTTTTGGGACAGTTTGTGTTTGTAAGTGATTCTCTTGGCTGCTAGATGTAATTTTGCTACTGATGTACTTTCTTGAAGCTAATATAATCTCTCTCTCTTTCTTTGGGTTTCCCCACATTGGGGTTTTCCCTGGCTGGTTGCCTAAATTCCTGAGTATTACATGGATGTGTATATGTTGTTCATTGTGTTTATTTCGTTGCAAAAGTGCTTAGCAATGTGTATTTCTGCTCATGGTATTTTTTTGAATATGGGTTTATACATTTCAGAGTTCATAGATGATAGTTATCTCTAGGTTGCTAAGTGTATGACATAATTTATGCATGTTGATTTTGTCATTAAATTTCTACATGGTATCAGAGCTTGGGCTCTGAGTTACAGTGAACAGTGTTATTTTGGGCAAGATTTGAAGGGGGGAAACTTGATTGTTTGTTTTCCATTGAACAATTGACAGGGAGATGGTTGTTTGCATCAGGTACGAGGACCGGTTGGATGGGATTTCCAACTATTTGTAATGGAAAGTTAGGATGTCAGCTATTCTCAGGGAGAAAAAAATTTGGAGCTTTGTTAGCACCATAGTTGTTGTTCCATCAACAAACCCTATAGCTTTGGAATTACATGAGGTAAAGGAGGCCAAATCTCTAAGGTTTATTTTGGATAGGGTGAAGGAACACCTTACCCCACACTTGGCTGAGAAGAAGACAACCAGAGAGATGTGGGATGCACTGAAAAACTTGTACGAGGCGAAGAATGAAAACCGAAAGATGGCTTGAAGGATAAACACATGATACCAAGGTGGGTAAGGGGGAGAGTGTGTCTTCTTATCTTACCCGAGAGCTCAAGTGAAAGATGAGATGGTTGCAATTGGGGAGGTCATATTGGATTCAGAGTTGGTGAGGATAGCCTTGAAAGGCTTCACCAAGGAATGGGAGGCCTTCATAAAGTGTGTGGTGGGTCATGAGCATTTTCCATATTGGAGAAGACTGCGGGACGATTTCACTCAGGAGGAGATTCGGGAAGGATCTTAGAGCAGTGGACATAAGACAGATGGAGTTGATGAAGAGAATGTTGCTCTTGCTGCAAAGGGCAAGGGGAAGAAGAAAGGAAATTCCAGGAGGGACTTGAGTAAAGTCAGATGTTACTGTTGTAACCAGTTGGGGCACCTTGCTTCTCAGTGTCATGAGAAGAAGAAGAAGAAGGAACATGAGGGGCCTGATACAGCTGCTACAACAACTATGGAGGACTTTTCATCCAAGTTTGATAAGGAATTTTCTTTGGTCACTCTAGTATTGAGTGTTGGTAGTGGAGAATTCGGGGGTGATAACAGGTGGATTGTTGACAGTGGAGCCTCTTGTCACATGACGAGAATCTAGTGAGTATTCCTTATTATTACACATACAAGTCCTGACCGACTATTGGAGAGTGAAGGAGGTATGGCATGAGCTGTACATGGAGTTGGAAGGGTTAGATTCTGACTCGAGTACGGAGGAATTTTGGAGGTTGATGGAGTTCTCTTTGTTCTAGGGTTGAGGGTTAACTTGCTCTCGGTCTCAGCCTTGGAGGATGTTGGATATTGTACATTGTTCAAGAGGGGACATGTATTTATCTATAGGGAGGGAGTGGACCCAGTTGAATCATAGCTGATTGATGATCAGGTGGATAGGTTGTACATGTTACGAGGACAACCTTCAGGTTATGTTTCAACGTTGGATGAGGAGCAGGAGGCTCCTGAGACTGCGGTGGGCCCAAGGATTCAGTCTTGCATTTTGAGAGAAGAGAGGGAGTCTCTTCTGAGCACCGACAAGAGGCTCAATTGGTGTGATTGAACTGATGCTGAGGGTGGAGTGAATTCTCCTAGGAGCTCATAGTTCAGGGTAGCTGTCAGGAGGAGGCCTTCTGGTTCTAGTTTTGTGCAGGTGTTGAGGTTGGCTCCAGGTCCAGAGGGAGATCCTATTGCAAATAGTGTGATGGGACCAGATGATGGTGATGGCGACGAGTACATCCCTCACTAAGAGGGAGTGTTAGCTTTTATAGCTTGGGAGGTACTCCGGTTTGTCTTGTATTCAGAAGTAGCCTTATATTTGCACTACTAGACACTTGATTGAAGATTTTCCAGGTCCTAACAAGCTGCCAACTAGGTCTGCCTTTGACCTCAAGTTGGCTCTAAGTTTCAATTGTCAAACAAGGGTTTGTTGTTGTTTTATAACAACAAATTGTTCAGTAACTTCTTTGCTGCTCCGTTATGGTTACATAGGCCATTAAGGTGCTCTAGCATGTAGTTTTTTCACAAGATGTTAGCACATGCATACCATAAGCTATATAACACACCTAGAGATCTTTTAGAGCTGAAATGATGTTGTTCTAAACACTAGCATACATGAAAATGAACGCAGGTATTTTCGGTCAACATGACCTTGGATAAAAACCCCCCCGGGAAAACCAGTTTGGAATATGAGTGTATATATGTGGAGAAAAGAAGGTGGAATACAACGAGTACAATAAACAGATGAACCTGATACAATAACAGCTTGAACCAAGATGAAACACAAGTCCAAATGAAGAATATGCACCCTAGGATGGTGCACCCTCCTTACAAGTTGCCAAAACCACCGAATTGAAGCTCTCTGCGAATTGGAAGCCGTTATGGACAAACCCTCCCACAGTACTCTGAATTTGTGCTATAGCTCTCCACTGAAACTGTCCTCAAGGAAAGCTGACCTCTGCAAGTCCTCCCTGCTAGCTGTGCGTCCTCCTCCTCAAGTGCGCCCTCCTCCTAGCAAGAACTAGCTCCACAAATAAATGAAGGACTAAGCTTGTTGGCTACCACCATGAATGTGGGCGCCCAAGCTTTCCTCACTCAATGCATCCAACCTCATCCTCATGCTCCTCTCTCAACTTTCTTGGTGAACATAACAAGGAATAATGAGCCTCTCCTTTGCCCTTGCGCCCTCCTTAAGGAAGCATAAGGAAACCTAAAAAGTGAGTGGATGAGATCATCTCATCTCATCCCTAATCAGTGGTTGAGATCATCTCAAAAGAATCTCAACTCAAAACCCACTTTACTTAAGTTTCCATAGTTTCACTTTATGTCCCTCAATTCACCCACAAAGTGAATTAATTATCATTTTAGGCTAAAATGACCAAATTTCACTTTTGACTAAAATCTCCTAAGTCAAAGTGAAATTAGACATAAGGTACATGGTACAAAGTACTTCCCACATGTGTTTAGAAGCTCACAAACACAAGGGGACCACTTTCCAAGGTATCCAAATCTCAACACTCCCTCTTACCGAGGAAAGTGCCCTTCACCCCCAATCTCATCCCTGTAGTGGACATGGTTTCCTACTAGCAAATACTCGGTGAGTATGGCTATACCCTGATCAATGAAATTAGTGTCTGACACAGATCTTCTCAATCTGTGTGATCTATAGATGGAAGTGTCTCTCCACCTATCCAAGATCACCTAGATCTTGGTATCAAACGAAAGATCTCAACCTTTGTCTCCCACCAAGGATTTCTACCTCCTGGCATCTCGCCAACGGTCACTACTCTTGGCATCTTACCAAGAGTCACTCTCTTGGCATCTCACCAAGAGTACCTAGATCTTAGCATCTCACCAAGAGTACCTAGATCTTAGCATCTCACCAAGATCCTCAACTTGGCCTCTCGCCAAGTAGCTTCCACTTGAAGTGGAACCAAAATATGATCTGCTCGTCTTCGTAGCCAAGTGAGTCTCAAGCCTCCGTGGTGCCTTGCCGCTCCTCCTCATCAATCTCTGATGCTCTGCAGCCCCTGCACCAACCCTTTGTCTCGGCATCTCTGAAACTGAAGCTGTCTTGGGTGGACCAGTTGCCCCTGATGATGGAGTCCATAAAAACTGAGTCTAAGCTCCCTTTGAATCACTACTGTGAGTCAATAGGTCCTCCTCAACTCTGCCTCCCCACTTGATGCTGGATGGTGTAACAATAGACAAAGTAGTCGCGAATGCACGCTCTCTCGCAAATTGTTCATCGAACTCAAGATCCTCTGCTGTCGCTGCTGAAACATCCTGCAATTTCTTATTTTTCTTGCGACATTGTCCTGCATAGTGACCCATCTCCCTACAAGCCAAGCATCTCACTGTGCTCATGTCTCTTTTCTGCCCACCACTGCTGCTCTCTCCTCCCTGTGGTGGGGCCCCAAACTTGGGACCCTGTCGACCTCCCCGATCGGTCTTCTTCTTGCCCTTTGTCCAAAGAGCAAGATCCTCATCACCCTACACCATCTGCTGCTGTCCAGAAGCCTCTGATATAAGTCTAGTCTCCTCCTAAACAAAATCATCCCACAATCTCTCCCAAGTGGGCATGATCTCCCTGGCAACAATGCCATGAACGAATGGACCCCATGGTTTGGTAAAGCTGTTTAAGGCTGTCCTCACCATAGAATTTGGGTCCGCCACCTCTCCAATGGCTCCAAGCTGGTCTCTGATATGGGTGTATCAGCCAAGGAAGGAAGTCACCGAATCACTCTTGAGCATGCGAATGCCCCTGAGTCGATCATACAGAACCATCTTCCGGTTCTGGTTAAAGATATCATAAAGCTTGCATAGAGATACCCACATCTCAAATGCATAAGCTTTCCTAGTCAAGTGGGGAATGGTGTGATCCCGCACTACATCACATATCGTCTTCTTTGCCTTGTTGTTCCTCTTCTTTGCCTTGTTGTCTCTCTCTTTGGATTTCCCCACATTGGGGTTTTCCCTAGCTGGTTGCCTAAATTTCTGAGTATTACATGGATGTGTAATTGCTGTTCATTGTGTTTATTCCCCTGCAAAACTGCTTAGCAATGTGTATTTCTGCTAATGGTATTTTTCTGAATATGGGTTTATACATTTCAGAGTTCATAGATGACAATTATCTCTAGGTTGCTAAGCGTATGACATAATTTATGCATGCTGATTTTGTCATTAAATTTCTACACCCAAAGCAACAATTTTATATCTCCAATGCAACAAGTGATGACTAGTGCCTTTAATGATTGGGTTAATGGAGTCAAGAAAAGAAATAGCTAAAGGTACTACCTCCTTGGGGGTGTAAATCCTCTTAGTCTTCAAGGCAAGTATCCTTAGCTAGGGTTTAGGCTAAGAGGGTGTATGCACTTATACTTCTCTTAGCAAACCCTTGTTAAACCAATAAAATTTAAGCATAAAGTGATGGAGGCTAAGGTGGGGGTCTATGCCCTTATACTTCCCACCTAGCTCTAGCAAAATAACCTTGTCTTGAAACAAAATGATAATACAATGCAAAAAATCCTTACCAATTTAAGGAAAATGCTAAGATAAACCACCACAATAGCAAAGAAGAGCCTTCCAAGGCTAGCGCATCACTTCCATCAACCTTATAACCAAGAAAGTAGCCATACACAAGCAAAAGAGAGAAATAACTAAAGATAGCGAAAATTTCAGTCCAAGTACCTCTCCAAGAAGGGAGAGTTATGATTTAAAATGAGATCTTATGATCTCTATTTATACAAAATGTCACTAACATAGTTTGTCCACATAATTTTAGGGTAAACCACAAGATTAGGGGTCAACAATCCTAATCTTTCGCCTTTACACAAATAATATTAAACAATTCATCTTTAAATTCACTTTTACATAAAAAGAAACCCTAACTTAATGTGACGTCACCCCTTTAGGGGACGTTTTGACACTAGGAGGAAGTCGTTGGTAGTGGAGAAGCATCGTTAGGCCTCCAAAGGCCACATGCCAATCATCTAGGCCATCTCCTCATGGTCAAGGCCTCATTCTCCTCAAAACATCCATGTGTCAATGAGTGATAACCTCATCACCAAACCCTATCCCTTCTAGATGACGTCATGCCTCTAAAGGTGACGTTTTGCCTCTCCTAGGAAAAACGTTTGGCATGTCGTGGCTAGGTTATGTCTCTCAAGTCATCTTCTAGGCATCCAAAGGTTCATCTCTCTCATCTGGCATGTGGACCCTTGGCATCCAACCTGTGGGCTTCAAGCCCCATGGAAGCCCAAGCTAGGCTTGTTCCTCCAAAATTTTCCACCAACTAGGTCCTGCAAAGACAAATAAGCACGCCCTCCAAGGATCTCAAGTCAAAATATCATGATGAGTAAATCAAACCAATAAATGAGTAAATCAAAATATTATGCGACTTGCCAAGATTGGATATGGGAGGGTTGATGAGGTGTCCTATTGGGTAGATATTTCCTAGGTCAAGGAGTGTTTCCTAAATGATCCCTCTCTAAACCATGTAAAGTGGATGAAGTGGTCAAGGATCAAGACTCATTGGGCATGGGGTTCATGACATACAAGGGGTTGTAGTGTCTCATTCATGGGTGCCTTTGTAGAGGGTGTGGCACCTTCGTTTGCAATGCAATTTTTCCAAGCGCATCCTCTTGACATTTTTTTGTTTCTTTAATGTTTTAAAGGACGAGTTGAAGGCCACTGCCCTGGTGTGGTGCCCAGATAATGACAATGTCACTCACAAATACCTTGTGGAAATGAAAAGGCTGGCTCGTGATGAGACCCCCTTTCTCTCATCCATGCAACTGAGAGTCATTACCTTGGCTTGGTGCCTAGATGATGGTAATGTCATACCGTTAGATACCCATGATCATGATAAGCCGACTCGTGATGAGACCTCCTATCCTCCAACTAGCCCCTTAAGCATTCTATCTTTTATTCTTGTGGGTCCCCCTTTTCTTACAGATAAGAGTTTCATTGCTTTCTTGGGGGATCCCTAGGCGAAGCCTCTGGAAGGTTTATATATAGGCTTTTATCATTTTAACCAACAAGAATCCCTCTGGGCCTTCAACCCCTTCTTCCCATTGAATGAGAGACAACCCCTTCTTGGGTCAATACACCCTATAATCCCAAGAGATAAAGAAATGGGGGGGTTAAGTGATGAAAAGTGGTAAGTATGTCCGAGAACGACACAATGGCTCTTCAAGGGAGTTTCTAGTAGCAAACCCATTGCCAAGGAAGACCACTTACTAGGGCACAATGTCAACCACCAAGGTGAAACAGGGAAAAAGGCATAATGTCCAAGCATATGTCATGAAATCTAAAGTAGTCTAAGATACAACATACTCAAATGCCTCAAATATTGAAATGACACACACTATAATACTTGACTTGTGCCTCATGGAGCAAGGCCCAGTGCCTCTTGGAAGCCAGCTGGTGTGGTGGATGCCATTTGAAAATCTTGACCTCTGTGGTGGTGATAAGGGTCTCCATTTATGCAAGTGGACATTGTTGGTCATGTAGTCTCTCGACACTTCATATCTGCAACCTGAGGGCCTCGAGACATGATCTCCTTGGTTATCCCACAAAATGGGGATAACACAACCACCCCTAAAAATTATCCTAATTTAGGTATAGGAGGGGTGTCAAGGTGCCCTATTGGGTTAGCCAATCCCCAAGTCAACGGTGCTTCCCAAGGAAAACCTATCTAAATCATGTAGTGAGGGTGAGATGGATTTGGGGCAAGACTTTTAGGCATGGGGTTCTTGACATACAAGGGTTCGTATTGTCTCATTTATGGGTACCTTTGTAGAGGGTGTGTTGGCCTTCATCCGCAATGCAACATTTTTCCAAGCCCTTTTATTGCCATTAATTGATTAAGGTCCAAAAGATCGAGTACTATGTGTAATGGAAAGTAAAGAGTACCGCAATGCCACTTGAAGCTAGAAACACAGAGTGCCATATGCAATGAAAGTAAGGGACACCGCAAAATGCATTTCCTCAACAAGCATCTAGAAAGATAATATTGGTTTTATTTTTTGTCAGCTACAATACCTCTGGGCCTTTAGCCCCTTCGTCCCATGAAATGAGGTACAATCCCTTCTTGGGTCTGTTGTCACACAAGTTGTAGGTTGGCAAAGCTCGACCCAACCACCAAATGGTGACAACTTAGAGAATACCTACCCACTGTCACCTTAGGCAGGTATTCCCGTCACGTTAGAGATGAGAGAATCACATCAAGGGGGGAATCCCGGTGACCCTGGGGGAAATGAGATGGAAAGTGAAAAGATGAAGGAAGGTCCCCCTAAAGGTCAAGATAGAGAATGTAGAAAGGCTTGGGAAAGAGTCTTGGTGGTAGCCAATGGTTGCCAAGAGATAAGAACACCTGTAAAGAGTGATATACTTGCCCGAGACACAAGAACAAGCCGAGTATATATGTATAATGTTAGGTGGACAAACAAGTTAAGTTTGCTGTCCCTAATTGCAGCAGTAAACAATGATGTATATCAGCAATACAGTGATAATGATAGCTGCAAAATAAAGTTGCTT
>SNQJ01S0052338.1:20823-32483 GCA_010110895.2 Picea sitchensis | reverse complement strand
CTAGTTGCATATCTTCTTCTCTAATCAGTTTCATAGGAGTACTAGAACATTCAAGACAATTTTCGTCGCTTAAGTGTTCTTCAATGACTGATTTTAAATGTTGATTAGAGCATGAGTTACAAGAATGAGGATATTCACTTTGATCCAGAAACAAATCTTCTTCCATACTGGTCGAAGACTAAAAATACAATGATTCAGAGGAAAAACTAATTTGGTTGTTAATAAGAACTTGATCAATAGATTCTGCCTCCCTAGCTTGTTCAACATTATCGGAAGGATTCTTCTCATCTTGCGAAGAAGATTGTTCTTGCAGTTGAGTGATAGGATTTGCAACTGGTTCTTCGTTCGTGCTTGAATATGACTGGATGGAAGGGATGTAAGTGTCACAGAAGAGATTTAATGCAAATGACATATGATCTAGATTAAATTTACAGAGGATATGATAGACTCTTGTCAAAAAGTCTTCCGAAGATGAATCGTCGTTGATTAGCGAAGTATAAAATTCTTCACATAGATGATCGGAATCATAAATTTCAAAAGAATCTAGAAACTCATCTACAAATTGAAACCAATAAAAAATGTAACATGCTGGAAAGGATTCAAACCAATGTTTAATCCGGCCTCTAAAAGTAAAAGCGAATAGTCTTCATAAAACTCTTAAATCTAAGATATCATGTTTGATGCATTTGCACCAAAACTTGTTAAGGTGGTCTTTAGCAGATGTATTTCCTTCACCATCAAAGGTGAGTTGGGACAAGCGAGAGATTGTCTCATTGGGAACATTGGGTAATTTGAAGTTGAAAGCATGTTCCAACACAGTGATTTGGGGAGCCATGGGGAAATTGAATACATTTAAAAATAAAGGCTCCTACAAGGCCAGTTTGTCAGTCGACCCTCCTTCTAGCGGCATTTGTTGACGGGCGAAATTGACCGCTCGTCAACTGGAGAAGTGAATATGGTCCGAGGTTGTCCACTTAACCCAAGCCGTTTGGAATGATTCACCTCGACGGGTTTAGCGGCTCCGTTAGCCGATAGAAGTCCTAGGAAAACGAAAGAAAAACTAAGCTAAAGAAACTAATCTAAGTGAAAAAACAACTTCTGCAAACTATATACAAATCTAATATATATATATATATAGTTTGCTAACTAATATTATAAAACAATAACTCTACTTATTAAATGTTTAGTTCTCAATATAATTTAATCTCCATTATATATATAGTATTTACAAAATACAAATTTTGATCGAAATCTGTAAAATCATATGTGAATTGTCAACAGAGCTATTGTTCAATCTTTTTTTTTATATTTTTATAACTTTTATAAATAGGAAGTGAATTGACAACTATCTAACTGAGCAATGAGAATAGTAATCTGTACTGTGTATCTAAACAATAGTGAATCCCTAAATTAAACTATTGAAATAAATAACAAACTGACCTGAAATTATCGCCTCCTACTTGTCCTGTACATAAGCATCTACGTTCACTGTTCGATGAGTCCAACCCGCACCGGATTTTCCAATACTTCGCGTAAACACGAAGCAACACCGCTTCTAAATACTAAGGATGGAACAAATAAAGAATGTAGCAACAACAATTTTATAATTTAAAAATGATTACATTGAGATAAATCCCACTACAAAGGTTTGTATATAACTGCTCATTCAACAAAGAAGGTTAACCTTCTGTTCATTAAATTAAAATAGGATAATTGTTGTAAGTAAAATAAGAGACATCAAAGATGGACAATACTTAAATCATATCGCATCAACGTGTGACAAATCTTGATATCTAAAGTAGTCAATAATTTTCTTACAAATTGAAATGCACAAGAACTTGAACAAAAACAAGATAAATTGAAGCTAAAGCCGTACAAAAAATCCACTTTCATTCGAGTCTGTATAATCATCAGTCCATAGTCTCTGTTCTCCCAACAGTGATGGATTGTTTACAAAAAATAATAGGTATATAAAGGCCACAGGATGAAAACATTCCTTGTGGAAATTATCAAACCTGTTTGCAAAACATATGGGAACAATCTCCCAAAGTGCTATTCCTATCTAAGACTAACAACCTAATCCAAAACTGTGTAAAGAAACATCATGTTCAAAGATGCCACAGCAGATCCAATTCCCATTGAAATTCGTGTGTACCTGTAGATGCACAAAAATACATGCTGTTCAAATTGTATTTTAATTGTAAAATCAACGAATTCAAATTTTGATAACTAGCTAACAAAATATCACGATTATGTAGCTAGTTATTATTTGCAAACAGAATCGTATTGCATCAATTCAATCATAACATAAATATATGCAATTTATCAAGAAAATCCTTCATACTAATTCAAAGCAGACAAGATCATTTCGAAATCATTCTTGAAATACCTTACCTTGGTTTCAAGGATTCGATCTGTTCAAGCTATTTTTCAATTAACAAAAACAGTGGCCACCTCCACATCTTTAAAGACAACAGAGCCTGTTGACAAGCTGCTTGAAAATATTTGGATTGATCAAGGGTTTAACAAGGGGAAAGAGTGTAGGATGGGGAATGACAGCACAAGCGAGAGGGGTTTTGAAGCACAGGCCTGGAAAAGTAATAAACGTTTCAGCAAATGCAAACAGACCAAAACTCACCTTTCAGCCATGGAGAAAATATGAGATTTGACCTCTAAAGGACGAGCCATATCTATGTAATAACCCAATTTCTGAGGAAACCTCCCATGTTGAAGGTAAAGGGGCTAATTGCGGTTCTGGGTTTTCAAGGTTTTGATCTAATTCAAAACCGTTGGCTCAGAAACGCTCACGCAAAAACGTGTCTCTGGGAGGCAATTACGGGGTTAGCCTAAGCAGTCTTCTCTGGAACTATCAAACAATAACAGAGTCTGTACACCATAGGGTTCAATTCACACTACAGGAGCCATAGCAGATAGCACGCAGTCAATAGGGTAATTGGTGAGGGGCTTTGACAGGGTAGACACAAAACCATTTTCCCGCAGGTTTTCCCAAAACAAGCAGAGGCAGCCTGAAATGCAAGGCAGACGTTAATGCTTATGTGTGCGAGGGTGGTGTAGTAATTTGGGACCATGCAAAACTGTTATGTCAGTTGTACAATCCACGACGCCTTGGTAAAGAGTTTCATTCAAATCACAATGGTTATATCAAAAACATGTCAAACGAATAACCATTGAAAACCATGAAATACATAACCAAAACTCGATTCGAATGTTAAATAAACAATGGCATTTGTATGATTTAAAAGAAACGAATATGTTGAACATTGCACCAACGATTTGAGCCCAAAATTAAAGTATTCAATAAAACCATTGCACCAAGGATTTGATCAAAGACCCCAAAATATCATTGCATTACGAACTTATAAATCAAAACCACATTAACAAAAGTCAAATGCAAAGTGAGTAAAGGTTTGGTGTTTTGATAAATGTATGACCAGTAGTGTGTTGGAGGTAAAAGAGTTACGACCATATAAACAAAAGATTTACAATAATCCAAAGACGATTTTAATGCCATCAACATGACTTCGAACTCAAGGTTTTCACGCTTGAAGTCGTGAAAATGAAAACAAAAGGCAGGTGTGCGAAAGCCAAAGATAATAGTGTCGCTTGTTTAAAGAATTGCGACGAGTATTGAGGGTTCAAAAACCCTTGTGTAGGCAACTTGTAAGGAATAGATAGAAATGAAAACGATTGCCAATAATGGCGACACACTGGTAGAAGCAGTTATCTCTGCCAAACGAACAAGTCCAGATTAAGATAATGAGAATAATCCTAACTAAAAAACAACCAGAAAATTGTTTAAACATCGTCATCAATCATAAAAATTATTGCAGGTTATTTTAAAAGATGAAAACTGATAACAGTCCTAATAAAAGCGAGTCACGATATTAAGGATAAAATCTCCAATACTGTTGACAGATCCACTGCCGCCAATAGGCATCCATAGCCTCGACAGGGTTCCCATTTAACCCACTCTGATATCCGTATCCTGCCAGGAAGTTATAGATCAGAATAAAGGACATTTTAAGGTCAAGAGATTTCATATTCACAAATTTTCATATACCCGACATTGCTTCGCTGCCAGCGAGCCTGTTCAGTACCTCGACAAAGTTGTCTTGGTGTCATGCATGCATTTACCCGCTGCCAATAGACTTGTTCAGTTTCCCGGTGGGTTTACAGGCACTTCCCATAGCTCTTTAATGATTTATTTGTTTTTTAAAGATATATAATTGAGCGGGGTGACGCTGAAAATTAAGATATTTTGGACCTATTTTTACAGACCTTGAGAAAGATTTTCAAACTGTCCCTTTTTTAAGATCTAGAGATAGTTTGTTAATAAACCGACCTTCGGAGGTAGGGAGACATCTTCTGATTTATTCCCTTAAGGAACAGGGACAGTGTAAGAATAAAATGGATGATCGTGACAGGATTCACTTACATATTGAAATCAACAAACTTCTTTCAAACAACATGCTTTCCTTAACATGGCTGTAAATTTCAGAAGCATATCACAATTGATGTTTAGACAACTTTTCAGCAGTCATTTCAGAGGAAATGTTTTTCTATTTTCTTTGTCTGAACAGTTCATAATGTAGGTATGTGTGTTTCAAAAGAAAGACTGATAAGCATGAATGGAAACAAAACACACCAACGAAGAAAGATTTTAAAGCAAAGAAATCCAAACTAAAAAAAATGTACAAAAGGTGCATCTGAAAACCTCATGCAACAAATCCCTTGGGAGACTGAAAGAAAGTAGAAAAATCTTGTTTGATTGGAAAAAATTCCTACTTGTGGTACCTTGGGTCAAGGTTGATTAAGATTTATTTATCTCTTTACTTTCCATTTAATATTTTCATGACAATACTGTGTTTTTTGAAAATAAACATTCAACTAAAAGCAAAGAGAAAAAGATCAAGCAGACTTCCCTGATAACAGTTGTATTATGGTTCTCGTGGTGCACCCACTTGCGTTCATGACTGCATTATTAGAAAGAGAAATAGTGAGAAATAAAACTGAAAGAAAAACTATTCCTTAACCTACCATAACTATTAAACAAATAAAAATACTATGTGAAGTCATGTTTCCAATGTAGCCATCGGAATAACTCTAATCCTGCAATGGAAACAAGATCAATCATTACTAATAAGAATGGTAACATATCAAAAATTGACAGAAACATATCACACTTACCTTCATAATAACCATCTAAAAATGAAGTAAGCATCATCTTACCATTTCCTTGGATATTCTTGATGTACGAATCCTCCAGCCATTGCGCAATCTTGTCATGATAAGGATCATAACGGCATGGACGAGTGTAAGTAGGTTTGAAAAACTTGTCAGGATTACGAGGAAATGGAATAACCATCAGCCAAGGCTGAAATGCCCCATCCTCCTCACAGTTCTCTAAGTACTCATTAATTTCTTCACATGGAGGATCTAAAAGAAATGTGTCACACCTACTTCGAAGATACTTAGGTAAAAAGAAAGCAAGCACAACTTTGTCTTTATTATGAATTTTTTATATATATGAATATTCAAGCCATCCTAAGATCCTGTCACAAAAATGAGAATGCAAACCATGACTTTGATGAAATGAATATATCAATGTGAAACTCATCATATAGGAGGATTCTTGCAATCAATTAGATCATTGGTTTGAATGTTTCCTTCGATGAGATTGATCATTTCAAAATGTGAAGCATAAACATTAAGATTCGAGCTAATTAAAGAACGAATATGCAACTTAGAATGTTTGATCTCCATAAGATATAATGCATTGTATTTTTCAACAATAAACTGTGTAAAATCATCTCACAACATGTCCTTTTCCCATGTGAGTGATGAAAGTGAACAAGCATCAAATCTGGTTTTATCAATGTTATGCTCGGAATTAATTTCACCAAAATTTAGAATATTGAAAAGATATGGTTGTGGCGGAAAAGTGTAGGATGTTGTAGGTAAGGTGTCAAGTCCAACAAAGTCTAGGAAGAGATCAGGATATAAAGAATAAAAGGAATCAGACCCAAGCACATGAAAAGAATCTCTTGAATTAACAATGGTATTCTCGAGATATTTCTCTTCACCTTCTTTAAAACCCTTACTTTGTTTTAGTGACGAATACCTCAACATGATATGATCATCTGGATTTGCCTTTTGTGTGATAGATAATTCAAAATTTATGTGACAAACATCTAGTCTTTCCTATGAACAAAGTGCATTTTGAGGATGAAGGTTTGAGGTTTCTTCTTCTAGTTGCATATCTTCTTCTCTAATCAGTTTCATAGGAGTACTAGAACATTCAAGACAATTTTCGTCACTTAAGTGTTCTTCAATGACTGATTTTAAATGTTAATTAGAGCATGAGTTACAAGAATGAGGATATTCACTTTGAGCCAGAAACAAATCTTCTTCCATACTGGTCGAAGACTGAAAACACAATTATTCAGAGGAAAAACTAATTTGGTTGTTAATAAGAACCTGATCAATAGATTCTACTTCTCTAGCTTGTTCAACATTATCAGAAGGATTCTTCTCATCTTGTGAAGAAGATTGTTCTTGCAGTTGAGTGATAGGATTTGCAATTGGTTCTTCGTTCGTGCTTGAATATGTCTGGATGGAAGGGATGCAAGTGTCATAGAAAAGATTTAATGAAAATAACATATCATCGAGATTACATTTACAGAGGATATGATAGACTCTTGTCAAAAAGTCTTCCGAAGATGAATCGCCATTGATTAGCGAAGTATAAAATTCTTCACATAATTGATCGAAATCATAAATTTCAAAAGAATCTAGAAACTCATCTACAAATTGAAACCAATAAAAAATGTGACATGCTGGAAAGGATTCAAACCAATGTTTAATCCGGCCTCTAAAAGTAAAAGCGAACAGTTTGCATAAAACTTTTAAATCTGAGATATCATGTTTGATGCATTTGCACCAAAACTTGTGAAGGTGGTCTTTAGAAGATGTATTTCCTTCACCATCAAAGGTGAGTTGGGACAAGTGAGAGATTGTCTCATTGGGAACATTGGGTAATGAGAAGTTGAAAGCATGTTCCAACACATTGATTTGGGGAGCCATGGGGAAATTGAATACATTTAAAAATAAAAGCTCCTACAAGGCCAACTTGTTAGTCGACCCTCCTTCTAGCACCATTTGTTGACCGGTGAAATTGACCGCTCGTCAACTGGAGAAGTGAATCTGGTCCGAGGTGTCCACTTAACCCAAGCCATTTGGAATGATTCACCTCGACGGGTTTAGCGGCTCCGTTAGCCGATCTAAGTCCTAGGAAAACGAAAGAAAAACTAAGCTAAAGAAACTAATCTAAGTGAAAAAACAACTTCTGCAAACTATATACAAATCTAATATATATATATACAGTTTGCTAACTAATATTATAAAATAATAATTCTACTTATTAAATGTTCAGTTATCAATATAATTTAATCTCCATTATATATACAGTATTTACAAAATACAAATTTTGATCGAAATCTGTAAAATCATATGTGAATTGTCAACAGAGCTATTGTTCAATCTTTTCTTTTATTTTTTTATAAATTATGTAAACAGGAAGTGAATTGACAACTATCTAACTAAGCAATGAGAATAGTAATCTGTACTGTGTATCTAAACTACAGTGAATCCTTAAATTAAACTATTGAAATAAATAACAAACTCACCTGAAATTATCGCCTCCTACTTGTCCTGTACATAAGCATCTGCGTTCACTATTCGATGAGGCCAACCCGCACCGGATTTTCCAATACTTTGCGTAAACACGAAGCAACAACGCTTCTGAATACTAAGGATAGAACAAATAAAGAATGTAGCAACAACAATTTTATAATTTACAAACGATTACATTGAGATAAATCCCACTACAAAGGTTTGTATATAATTGCTCATTCAACAAAGAAGGTTAACCTTCTGTTCATTAAATTAAAATAGGATAACTGTTGTAAGTAAAATAAGAGACATCAAATATGGACAATACTTAAATCATATCACATCAACCTGTGACAAATCTTGATATCTAAAGTAGTCAATAATTTGCTTACAAATTGAAATGCACAAGAACTTGAACAAAAGCAAGATAAATTGAAGCTAAAGTCGTACAAAAAATCCACTTTCATTCAAGTCTGTATAATCATCAGTCCATAGTCTCTGTTCTCCCAACAGTGATGGATTGTTTACAAAACATAATAGGTATATAAAGGCCATAGGATGAAAACATTCCTTGTGGAAATTATCAAAATTGTTTGCAAAAAATATGGGAACAATCTCCCAAATTTCTATTCCTATCTAAGACTAACAGCCTAATCCAAAACTGTGTAAAGAAACAGCATGTTCAAAGATGCCACATCAGATCCAATTCCCATTGAAATTTGTGTGTACCTATAGATGCACAAAAATACATGTTGTTCAGATTGTATTTTAATTGTAAAATCCACAAATTCAAATTTTGATAACTAGCTAAAAGAATCTCACGATTCTGTAGCTAGTTATTATTTTCAAACAGAATCGTATTGCATCAATTCAATCATAACATAAATATATGCAATTTATCAAACAAATCCTTCATAGTAATTCAAAGCAAACAAGATCATTTCGAAATCATTCTTGAAATACCTTACCTTGGTTTCAGGGATTCG
Source organism: Picea sitchensis (assembly GCA_010110895.2). Taxonomy (NCBI): domain Eukaryota; kingdom Viridiplantae; phylum Streptophyta; class Pinopsida; order Pinales; family Pinaceae; genus Picea; species Picea sitchensis. The sequence goes on along the minus strand of SNQJ01S0052338.1, from coordinate 23,805 downwards.
ATCTGTTCAAGCTATTTTTGAATTAACAAAGGCAGTGGCCACCTTCACATTTTTAAAGACAACAGAGCCTGTTGACAGGCTGCTTGAGAATCTTTGGATTGATCAAGGGTTTAATAAGGGGAAAGAGTGTAGGAGGGGGAATGGAAAGATGAGCGAGAGGGGTTCTGAAGCACAGGCCTGGAAAAGTAATAAACGTTTAAGCAAATGCAAACAGACCAAAACGCACCTTTCAACCATGGAAAAAATATGAGATTTTACCTCTAACGGACGAGCTATATCTCTGTAATAACCCAATTTCTGAGGAAACCTCTCATGATGAAGGTAAAGGTGTTATTTTTGGTACTGGGTTTTCAAGGGTTTGATCTAATTCAAAACCGTTTGCTCAGAAACGCTCACGTAAAAACATGTCTCTGGTAGCAAATTACAGGGTTAGCCTAAGAAATATTCTCTGGCACTATCAAAAAATAATAGAGTCTATACACCATGGGGTTCAATTCACACTACAGGAGCCATAGCAAATAGCACACGATCAATAGGGTAATCGGTGAGGGGGTTTGACAAGGTAGACAGAAAACCATTTTCTTGCAGGTTTTCCCAAAATAAGCAGAGGCAGCCTGAAATGCAAGGCAGATGTTAATGCTTATGCGTGCGAGGGTGGTGTAGTAATTTTGGACCATGAAAAACTGTTATTTCAGTTGTACAATCGACAGTGCCTTGGTAAAGAGTTTCATTCAAATCACACTGGTGTATATCAAAAACATGTCAAACGAATAACCATTGAAAACCATGAAATACATAACCAAAACTCGATTTGAATGTTAAATAAACAATGGAATTTGTATGATTTAAAAGAAACCAATATGTCGAACATTGCACCAACGATTTGAGCCCAAAATTAAAGTATTCAATAAAACCATTGCACCAAGGATTTGATCAAAGACCCCAAAATATCATTGCATCACGAACTTATAAATCAAAACCACATTAAGAAAAGTCAAATGCAAAGTGAGTAAAGGTTTGGTGTTTTGATAAATGTATGACCAGTAGTGTGTTGGAGGTAAAAGAGTTACGACAATATAAACAAACGATTTACAATAATCCAAGGATGATTTTAATGCCATCAACATGACTTCCAACTCAAGGTTTTCACGCTTGCAGTCATGAAAATGAAAACGAAAGGCATGTGTGCGAAAGCCAAAGATAATAGTGTCACTTGTTTAAAGAATTGCGACGAGTATTGAGGGTTCAAAAACCCTTGTGTAGGCAGCTTGTAAGGAAAATATAGAAATGAAAACGGCTACCAATAGGGTCGCTGTATTTTTGGAGATACACTCCATGGAAAATAGGGTTTGTGGCTAGTCCTGAAATTAGTCTAAAACATGTGTTTCGGGTAAAAACGTCATAGCTTCTTCATAAAAGATACAAATTTAGTGAGACCAATTGTGTTTTTTAGATTAAAGTCTTTAGTATGATGTGTAACATTTTCAGATCGATTCAACGAATATTCTATGTGGGGCATTATCTACAAGGTCGCTCTCTAGAATATGATAGAATTCAGCAAGGTATGCCATTTTTTCTATCACTCCTTTTATGAGAGGTTCCAAGTAGTGACACCTAGAGGAATTGAATAAAACAAATTGAAGAACATTGTGTATCAGTTTTAGATCTTTATTCATTACAGGTACAAAGTTATGATTATTTCAAGTTAGGGTTGTTGACTAATCCAAAACTAGTCACGGTTGAGACAAACAGTTGATGAGTTGGCACATACATGAGGTGTATAGTTGATGATGTTGGTACATATTGATGATTAATTGTTGATGAGTAGTTGAAACATTATTGGTATATGCTTTTTACATGGTTGGATGAACTTGTTTATGGTACAGGTTGATTGCAGGTTGTTTGGTATAGGTTGGTGCATGGTTGATGCACTTGTTTATATTGACAGATTGATATATGTTCAGGATTGTTGCCTCATCTCAGTTGGTGATGAGAATGTAAGATGAGTCTTGCATATATAGTTGGTTCTCTTGTAGATTTTTACTCTATTTAGTTGTTGCTGAAAAACCCCCGTATTGAAGTCCATAATAAAAAGAAAAATTGTACATACATCTTGTGTTCTTTGTGTTCCTTCTAGAGATGATTTGTTGATGATATGTTGGTGATATATGTTTTTGGTATGTATTTACATATAACTGATTATAAATGATAGCAATGAGTAATGAGAAAATGTTGAATGTTAGCTATGGAGTTTTTGTGTAAGAGGGAAGTTATGGGAAAAAGATCCCCACACTCATTCACCCCCCCCTCTAAGTGTGGTAGGTGTGTCCAAAAATTGGTATCAGAGCGAGCCTTCACTACAAGCCTTAAAAAGATTGAAGGAGATCCATAGACACACAAATGTATGATGAAATACCAATCCTTGATGAGGAAAAATATTCTACTTGGATAATATATATGAAAGTGTATTTGAAGACAATGGGAGCAGCTATTTGGAATGCAACCATTGGTGGATCGGTTCCTTTGAGGAACAAGTCAAACTATGCATCTCAAAGGGAAGGAAAGAAGAATGATGCATTGGCTCTCAATACCATTCTTAGTGGACTCTCAATCCCTATCAAGGATTGCATGGGACAATGCACCTCTGCCAAGGATCTATGGCTAAAGCTAGAGGAGACATATCAAAGAAAGAAGGAGAAGGAAGATATTGAAGATCACTCCATCAAGATCATTAAAGGCAAAGAATCTCCAAAAACCCTTGATTGTATTATTTTTAAATGTGATCTTAAAAAAATTTCAAGTGAATATAAAGAATCAAGTGATGATAGCACAAAGGAATATCTTGAAGACATTTCAAATGAAGGCAAAGAATTATGTGTTGATGTTGGCAAAAAGGAAGATCGTGAAGATATTTCAAATGAAGGTAAAGAACCCTAAAAAACCCTTGATTGCAATGATGATGATGAATTTTTATCTACAAGT
>SNQJ01S0052336.1:13303-45793 GCA_010110895.2 Picea sitchensis | reverse complement strand
ACAGGGGCATCTGAAGCTTTATGTTCATATCTTTAGCAAAAACAATCCAAAGTGGACGTTTCCGAGTAACGCCATATCTCAAACTACCAGGCAACGGTTTTGTAGGATTGTCGTTAGGTGTGGTGACTGTGTAGATTTCTCCTCCTTTTCCTCCATAGGCCGCGCTTCCGAAGCCCACAGCACAATCTGCCAGCTTCCTTCGATTTTGTGCCCAATCTGCATCTTTTCTCCAACAGTTGTCAATGGGGTTAGAGCTGGTGCTACTTGATGAAGACAAGGAGGCCTGTAACAAGAGGGAGACCAACGCTAAAAACAGCCATGCGCCTGCAGCAATAGAGATAGATATGTTGAAGGGTGCATAGGGAGATAAATTCATCTTACCCATTTTACAAGACTTTTCAAAAATGTTGAATGTATGGAGGAAACTGTTGGATGGAGAGATAACAGTAACGGGATCAGATTGTATTTGGGTCGTTATGGAAAAATGCTTATGTAACTAACTATATATATCTTTGGCTTTCTTTCACAATGTATGTAGAGTATTATCAGATAATATGCAACCGCCGAAAAGACTGCAGCCGGCGTTTTCCTTACACCTGCTTATGAAGGGATAAGGGAAAGGAATCGTTATAATCGGATCAAATGTAAAGTTACATGTGAGAAGGAAAGAAATTAAAAAATGGAAGAGATACGCTACGGGGAAACGAGCTGAGCGCATTTTATTGTACGGACAAGTATAAACTCCATTGCTTCAAAACATCACAACGTCAGGATCACAGGGCGAATAATTGATTGGGCGTTTGTTAAAAGTTTTGTTAAAAGCTTTATTTATTTATTTGGGTTTTTTTTTAAATTTGAATAAAATAGTTATTTTTTTGTTGTTTAAACTGCATTTATGAATGTATAAATAAATTTAAGGGGCTGAAAAACTGTTTAAATATTGAAATATATAAATTTAGCAACTCAAATATACAGATCCAATCATTCCTCACCAAATTTAAACTAAAATCAAATAAAAAAATCACCTAACAACAACCCAAAAAAATATAACGTTTACCATATATTTTTAACCAAATTTAAACGTATGGCTTAGGACAGGCAGCCATTGAGCGCGCATTACGACGCTACGGGAATGTGAGCTGAGCGTATTTTTATTGTACCTACAAGTACAAACTCCATCAGATCCAGCTAATATCAGATCATCTGGATATATAGCAGAATATATCCTTATATATATAGGTTTGATGTAGTATTCAATATTATGTAGCAAGTTATATATTGTTTATTATTTTAACAATGACCAATATTCAGTTTACTATGTAACATTAAATGTTGCAGCAGTTGAAATATAGGTTATCAAATTTGATAGCAATTTAAATCCGAAAATTTATCATTCATTACAACATTTAATATTGGGTATTCTTTCTGGAGTTTTAAAATCTGTTGTTGTATATGGTTCTGGGCAATTTGATCTTTAATTCTTAGTTTAGTCTTTTTTTTCTTTCAATTTTTCTATTTCTAGTAATTTTTTCCGGATTGTGTGGATATGAGATGATATCCTAGGTATAGACAAAAGGGAGTTGGATAGAGATTTATTGGGTAGTCTGGTGGAACCATGTGGCTCAACAACAACAAAGAAGGGAGTGCCAAGAATGTAGGTAACTGGGATTTCTGTTAAGGGAATTTTAAGGATAAACAATAATGTTGGAAACATAAAGTTGCTTCAGGTATTTCATGGAGTAGTTGAGTAGTTTGGTTTCCCAAACCGATAGCACTTTGTTGGCTCTTATGCCAAAATTGAACATGAATGATTTCTTTGTTTTGAAAATTTAGATCAGAACCAATATCTAGTAAGGTTTTGAGCCGAAATATCTAGTAAGGTTTTGAGCCGAAATCTTTTTCCCTTGATCATGATATCCAGAAGGACATGGAATTTTTGGTGTTCAATGGACAAGATTTACTGCTTATCTTCTTTTAATGTTTGTTTTTAGCTTGCTAATTTCTTTGCCCAGATCATATATGGATATAGTTTGGACAGAACATGAAACAAGTGGGGTGAGGATAGGTTGTATGAGAAAAGGGGAAAGGATTTTGCTTGTTGACTGGTTTCTGCAGAATGTTGCACGAAATTCTTGTTGTGCTTTCCACTCGTAAAAGGAAATCCAGACATCCTTTTCTTTCATATAATTTTTCCATGCTATTGACAAATCTATTTTTTCTTTTCTTGGTGTAGATTTTGAGAATTGCTCAGCACTAGGATGAGTAAAGAGATCCCAATTTAGCATGAGTTTTATCCAATCTTCTTTTACATGCTTTTTCTTGCACCCTCTCATTAGGGTAAGGAATTTTCTTATTTCTGTTATTGCTGGTCTTTTTAAATCCTTTGGAATAGAATGGCAAGGGGAAATGTATAGGTCGGGAGAAGGAGAAGTTATCATTAGCATGTGATTTTCATGGGGAAAAGGAATTTCTGAACATTGAGGGTGTGGACAAAGATCTTTTGTCGTAGAGCTGGGAGGAGGAAAGTTTGTTCTTGGATTATGGAATCGGTGTTCAAATTGGATTTGGTTGTCTTCTGTGGTTGTGGATAGGCTTGAAAGAGTTACCAATTTGTTACAATCTAAGTATTGGATAGAGTAGGGGACTCATCCTAGTGAGGAAGCTAGAGGTTGGAGAGAGGGATGTAAGCACAAAGTCGTAGATGGTAGAGAAGGTGTAGAAATTCTACCATGCTTAGTATGCAAGTTCTATTTTGAAGGAGGGAAAGATATCACAGTAGAAGAAGGTGATTCTTGTATGTGTGCATAGGTGATGGTATGTCGGATGGGGTTTTGAGGAATGTTTATAAACTAGTGAGAGGGCAAAGAGAGGTTTTTTCCATTTGATGAGTTGATGTTCCATTTTTTGGTTGACAGGGTTAGTAAGGATAAGTGTACTGGATTGATAATTTTGGCTGCGTGTATGTAACATAGTAGGGTATAACATGTTGGTATGTCCGAAGAAACCACGAGAGTGGATAGAAATATTAGTGCGAGTATTACGCATGTCAAAGCCAGTAGTGCGGATTTGGAGTTTAAGAATATCCTCAACGTTTTCATCAAAAGTATAGAATGAGAAATTTGGATAACAGCCAAAGTATATAGGTCCATTTGATAAGGGCACAACAATGCCACCAATGAGAGAGTCGGTAAATTTGTTGTGAGTCATGTCTTGGACAGTGCAGAGGGCATATACATCTATTCCCTTATGTACTAAGGCATTGATGCCTACTCGGATACAACCAAAATGAATATAGTTTGTTTTATGTTTCTTTGCTTCAGCTTGGATTTCTTTAACATTGAGTAAGGAAATGGTTTGACTTACATCATTGTTTTGTTGGATACGACTCATTGATTATTTGACAAAAACTCTGGTAATGGCACGCAGATGAAACATGCTCAAATCACTATATACTTGGTTGGGAGAGATATCGGGTAATCACCATGCGGCTTGAGGTTCTGAATCAACTACTTCTATATTGGCCTGGTTTAAACATTCAACATTATTATCGCAGAACACAGAGCTAAGGCTACTTTCAGAAGTACTGCATTCAACATCCCTTACTTCTTTAAAAGACATAGAGTGATCCATAACTTTAAAGATAGTAATAACTATCACTGCACAAAAAACAAGGGCGTTTAATTCTAGTTCTTTGAGAGAATTTTAATAGGCTCCTAGTTGACTGCTCAGGCAATGACTAACTAGAACTAAGAGAGTCGCAAAAGTGGAAACCGTGTCTTTAAAAGGCCTAAGACTTTTGATACGGTTCTCGCAGATATATATACTAATGAAAGAAATAACAGAGAGATAAGTCTGTTATCATACCCGGGTCAAAATGAGGCTTGGATCTGATACCATTCTGTAAACACAGAGGCTTCCTCTGACGGAGAATGAAGCTTGAAAGTTTGTCCTGCTTGCTTGTCTTTTCTTTTCTACTTTTTCCAACGCTTTCTTCTGCGATCTTAGCTTGAACTTGGTGACTCCCTAGGTGAACCCAAGAAGATCCTAGCTTGAACCTTCGAACAACCCAATGCCTTACTGCCCTTAGTGGCCACCTGCCTAGCGGGAGTTACCACAATGCTCTTCAGAACCTAAGTGAACTTCATACATTCTTCTCAGTGAACTTTCAGGCACCAACCTCCAGTAAACTTCTGACAATCGCTTTAGTAGGAAAACATAAATAGAAAAATACACAGACAAGAGAATAGACAATTTTCAGAGATAAACATGCAGAAGCTGATTTGTATTATATGAGCTAAAATAACATGGGTTTATAGAATTGAAATTGAGCACGGGATGCTCTCTCTCAAAACATTCCACATAGACTTATAGACTGAAACTAAATGCTTCTGTCACTTTAGGTTCGTGCTGGCTGAGCCAGAATCACGCAGGCTTATCAAAGAAACTTAAAAGAAGAACTCAAAGCTAAAAGAGAGGGAGCTTAAAAGATTCGAACTAACTAAAAACTGAGACCCTTTTCTATGAACCTCCCTTCTCCTTATATACAATTTTTTGGAGAAAGGAATCATTTTTTGAAAAGACATTTGACTTCTTCCCCTCATAATCAAATCTACTTTCTAGATTTATTGTATACTTGGTGGAGAGAACATGCCAGAGCCACCCGACCAAGATTCTAATCATCTTTCCATGTATTTGGAAGTACCTTGGAAATGCGGGTCAAACCATGCCAAAAGATAGATAAGTGCTATGGGTTTCCAAGATTCCTTGCGACAGATAAATGACAAGAGTTTGTACAAAGTGGAATTCGTAACATGAACCCACGGAAATCCATTGACACCACTGTCGGCCAGTAAGACATGATAGACTTATTAGTCATTTTCAATGTGAGTATGAAATTTTTCTTCATATCTCAATGTGTCCCACATCTTCGTATAGCGTTTGTGTACTATGAATGGTTGTCCATTCATCATTTGGATGGAAGTTCTGGTTTTATTGACCCATTGGTGGTGATTTAAAATAAAATTACATAAGATTTCCCCATCATTAGGTCCATATTGGTAGAGGTTTTGTACTCTGTGAAGTGGGAGAGTACTCATGGAACATATCAGTTCTGGATCAACTGCGCTTTTGTTAACTCAGAATGCTTCCCACCATTCGGCTAGCCAAGTTGGAGGTCTTCCTGATGTGGCTTTACATTTCCAAACTTGATTAGGGTTAGGTCATTTACTTTTTGTAAGAAATCCCACCATAAGTTTTTGTAGCGAGAATAATCATAATCACTGTAAGGAAAATAGATGCTAGGATTTATTTCAAGCCACTATAGTAACAACCTTAGTCTGTGCAAACAATAGTATTGTTGATGTGGTCCTATGTGGTTCTAGATTTCCCAAATAAGATCAATATCATGGAAGGTACTTCTTAAAGCATCCTGAGCTTCATATGCCTTTTGAGCTGCTCTAGTGATGACGGGGAGTAGAACATTTGATGTTGGTCTTGCTCGAACCTCAGGGACCATTCTTTGTGGGCAATGTAAACTTGTTGAATTTATGATCTGAGTGATTCTTAATTCCCAATGTGGCCTCCATTCTTCTTTGTATTGTTCCCAACTGAGAAGATCAGAGATAGACGTTAAGACTTCTAAGCCATTTTTCCAACAAATAGAGATGATTATTGCATGAGATTGAAAATGTTCTCAGCTTAGGAAATCCGGAATACTATTAGATGTACCTTTGATATGTTCGATATCAAAATCAAAATTACTGAATAAAGCCCTCCATCGAGCAAACTTGGCATCACTAGCCTTTTCAACTTCTTTGTTCAAAACTCTTTTCATGGCTACAACATTTGTTCTTAACAAAAAATATTTATTGATAAGAAAAATTTCAAACTTGTGTATTGCATTCAAGGCATCTTTTATTTCTCTGTCTAATGCATAATAGTTTTTCTCACTACGTTGCCAGAGACCAGAGGAAAACTTAACTATTTCTTCTATTTGTATGCCATTTTGAATTTTGATTTGTTTGAGTACAACTCCCCATCCAAGATTGCTAGCATTCGTTTCAACAATTTTGTAAAGATCATAGTCAAATATATGAAGAAGTGGCAATGTTTTTGCTTTTGCCTTGATTTTCTTGACTGCTTGGGTATGTGTGTCTGTCTAAGGATTTGCTTCTTTCTTCAGCCTGCCATTCAACAACTTTCTATTTTGTGCACAGTCTTTATAAAAATGGCTTATATAATTGAGACTTCCCAAGAATCTTTGGAGTTGTAATTTGTCCACAATTTTGTCTGGGAATTCATCTACAAATTCAACAACATGGTTCTGGAGGACCAATTCACCATTATTTATGATGTGCCCAAGATACTTATCTTTGTTTTGAATAGTTCTAGTTTCATTTTTGAAAATACTAATCCAGCCTTTTGGATAATTTGCAAGAACTTTCTAAGATGTTTGCAGTGTTGTTCAATAGAGGAAGAAAATACTAGGATGCCATCAATATAAAAAATCAACCAATCAAAGTATTGTTTTAGGGAATCATCCATGACTCTCTAAAATTTGGAAGGGGCATTTTTCAATCCAAAGGGCATGACATTCCATTCATAGTTTCCTGCGGGAACACTCAAGGTAGTTTTAAACTTATCTTCTTCTTTTATGGCCACTTGCCAAAAACCTGATTTTAGATCAAACTTAGAGAAGATATTTGCTCCAACAATTCCGGTCACCAAACTGGACTTGTTAGGGATAGGGGTATTAAAGAAGAAAAAACACAAGAGTTAGTAAAGGAGAAAACTGATGATTCTGCTAAAAATCACGAGGAATTAATGGAAGGATTAGTAGAAGCTTTTTCAGTAGTGGGAAAAACTCTCTTAAAAATAAAAGAGAAAGATACTCATCTAGATAAACCAATTCCTCAGTCTTTTATTCTTCCCCACACACCCATATCTATCATTTCTCCTGTATATATACTAGAAGAAAAATAAATTGAGAAAAAATTCCCACCTCATTTTCTGACAGAAGACGTTGATACCCATTCCTCTACCAATCCAAATCTTTACCTAGTCTCCATCTAATTCCCTTCATATAAAAATATATCTCATCATATGAGAAGACGACCAAAACCTGATCTTCTTGGAAAAGGAAAAATTCTTGATTCAGAGTCATTTGGTAAAGAATGGTTTCTCGAATGGAATATAGATGGTCTGTCAGCTGGCCAGATTCGCCAATTGCTTGACAAAATGTATGTTTCTTACAGAATAATGTGTATGAAAGGGAAAACTGAAATAGAGGCATGCAAATCTTTGATCCAATGCTTCACAGGAACTTTGAGTAAATGGTGGGAAATTATCTCATCTCCACTAATGATAGCAAAAATGGAAACAAAAGTACTCAAAGATGACCAAGGAGATGTAGTTTATCACCTTAATGGAACACCACAGAGTAATATGATTGGAGCCCTTACCACACTAATCTTATAACACTGGTGTTGTACAGAAGAAGAAATTGCTGACAAACATGAACTGATATTAATGAATATCAAATGTAGAAAGATGTCTGAATATGAAGAATTCCACATAGAATGGACCCAAAGGATATATGAAGTAAAAGATAGCTAGAATCTTTTGTGGAAACAAGTATACCTTTCTGCCATCCCTAACAAATTTGTTGAATATCTCAAAATGCAAGAAATCTTCAAATTACCCGATGAAATGTATACTTGGGGTGAAATTTACTCGCTCATCACCAAAGCCTTGATAGGATTATGTACAAATATGAAAGTCCACAAGTCTATCCAGAAATTGTCTCATCTACCAAGTAGTAAATCTATCTGTGAAAAATATGGACTATATTTGGATGGCCCTGTCAAGCGGAGAAAGAAAGAAAATAAGCACCAACACAATATGAAGACAACGAAAGATAGATGTAATCCAACCAGAAAATCTAGGTATATACAAAGAAATCACTACTTTAATCCAGAAGATATAAAACTAAAAACACATTCTTCTCAAGAAAGACATAAAGTGCAATCTTGGCTATGTGGTAAATCTTGACACATTGCAAGCTCATGCCCAGAGGGAAAAACTTTAAGAAATTCCGAAGGGAAAATATCTGAACAAAGGTCTAGAGAAGCACAACAAAAGGCTAGCATAGAAACCGAGCGACAATTAACAAATAGAACACAATGTAATAGGTGTGGAGCAAATGATCATAGCACAAACCAATGTCCTCACCATCCTTTTGTCAAAAGAGAAGAATTCCATCTTCTCCATGAAGGTTGTTGTTTAGAATCAACAGACACTTCAGAATTTGACTATGCTTCATCCGATGAAGAAATTTTCATGGCTCATCGTTTCCATTGCAATGATCCTAACTATTGTTTATGTGAAAATTCTTTTGGTTCCAATTCAACATCAGACTCTCCCAAGCACAGAGAAAAAATAAAAGTATGTATGTGGAAAGACACAGGTGATCAGGATGCTCAAATGCTAGCACAGATCCAATCTTTACCAAAAGGGGAAATGAAGAAAGGTCTTCTAGAATCCTTTTTTAAAAACAGTGGCCTCCGAATAGAAACAAAAGGATCCAAGAGTTTCTTCTTCAATAGGTACAAAGCCTTTATTTTTAGATTCTTCATTTGAAAGAAATACCAAGTCTTTTATCAAGCATAATAAGGAGACCAAGCTCCAACATCCTTCTTTGACTGATTTAGCTAAAGAAGTATTTTATCTAAAGAAAGAAGTTGCAGAACTTCGCCTCAAGCTTAATCAATACGAAGAAACTTCTGAAGATTCATATAAAGTTGATTCTTGGTCTCGCCAAGAAATAAAATCTCTAAAAGAAAAACTGACATCATCTCCTCCTCCACTAGAAGATGTGGCCAATGAACAGGAAAATAATCTACACATTGCCAGACATGATCCCAACCATTTACAAGGGTTAAATTCTTGGAAAATATTGACTATCCAATACCAAAAATACAATGTTGAAATCATTATAGAAATTGAAGGAGAAATCTTCTTCCTCAATGCTTTGTTATATATTGGTTCTGACATGAATTTACTCAATCAAGATTTGATCCCTTCTAAATACTGGCTCCCTAGTAAATATTCTATTGTAGGTCTAGGAAATGTTTCTACCAATATTATCTTTGAAGTTCCTAAGGCATTAATATGGTTTCACCAATGTTCCCTTGGTATGAAATTCCTCCTCGCTGATCTTCTTATAGATTGTGTCCTAGGAACTCCTTTTCTTGTAGTTCTTGAACCACATGGGTTAGGAAGAACATCCTTAGGTCATCTAGACTATTATCTCACCATCCCTAGCCTTATAAGAAAAGGTCCTCCCATCAAAAAAATACTTCCGTTCATTTCAAAACCACAGATAAATACTGTCTTCTACCCAACCACAAGTATTATCATTATAGAAACATGGAATGATTTGAATAATAGACCAGCAACAAAGCATATTGATGATAACCTTGGATGGACAAAATATCATCAAATTGGGCGCCACACTGGAAATTGTGTTGGTTTGAAGGGATTGAGTTTGGGCTTCCAGGATTCTCTTCCAATACTAGCATACATGTAATTCCACCTCAACATCTTATAGGAAGAATGCACCAGGCGCCAACCCTTGCAGCCAGATAAATATTTGTAGAAATGGGATATATAACCAGACTACGCTCTACATTCAGGAGATGGTATTTTAAAAATCTATAGCAATGGAAGACTACACCAGACCATTCTTATTTTGTTATCAACCGAATGAGATCTCTACAGTCTTGGCCACAACAAGATCCTTCTCAAATACTTTTTGAAATCAATTATCATCAATACAAGGCCATGTGGGACCACATGTGTTTATGGAGCGACAGATACAAATATTATTACTGCATGATGAAATTTTCAAGTAATTTCAGAAATAACACTAATATTGAACTAAAATGGCTTGAAGCATGGTGGAAAAAGTTTGGTTTAAACTCAAGTTCCATTCATCCAGACGTCATAGAAAATTGACAGTTTTTCCACCAAGTAAATCTGTCAGATAATGTTCATCATCTTGGCCAAATATCCAATACTAGTTTCATGAACATGTTCATAGATGAAAAACATCATTGGGTTATCAGAATCAAATATGTCCTTCAACAAGAAGAAGATAGCAATGAAGACCCAAAAATGTACCGAGAGGTTTTTACAAAACATTGGGATCCAGATCGTTTTAACCATTTTCATGATCAACCTGCTGAATAAAGGTTATTAGTGGGACCTGCACTATCATGTCTTATTGGCCGATAGTGGTGTCATTCGATTTTTGTGGGTTCATGATACGAACTCCACTTTGTACAAACTCTTGTCGTTTATTTGTCGCAAGGAATCTTGGAAACCCAGAGCATTTCTCTGGATTTTGGCGTGGCTTGACCCGGATTTCTAGGGTACTTCCAAATATGTGGAAAGATGAGTAGAATATTTGTCAGATGGCTCTCGATGTTCTCTCCGCCAAGTATGCAATAAATATAGAAAGTAGATTTAATTCTTAGGGGAATAAGTCAAATGCCTTTTCAAAAAGTGATTCCTTTTCTCCAAAAAAATGTATATAAGGAGAAGGGACATTCATAGCAAGGGGTCTTAGTTTTTAGTCATTCTGAGTCTTCTAAGCTCCCTCTCTTGGAGCTTTGATTCCTTCTTTTAAGTTTCTTTGATAAGCCTGAGTGATTCTGGCTTGACCAACATGAACCTAAAGTGGCAGAAGCATTTAGTTTCAGTCTACAAGTATGTGTGGAATGTTTTGAGAGAGAGAAACTTGTGCTCAAGTTCATGTTTTTAAACCCATTCCATTTTGACTCATATAATACAAATCATCTTTTGCATGTTTATCTCTTAAAATTGTCTATTCTCTTGTCTGTGTATTTTGTTATTTCTGTTTTCCTACTAAAGCGATTGTCGAAAGTTCACTGGAGGTTGGTGCCCGAAAGTTCACTGATAAGATTGTCGAAAGTTCACTTAGGTCCTGAAGAGCATCATGGTAAGTCCCACTAGGCAAGTGGCCGCTAAGGGAATTAAGGCATTGGGTTGTTCGAAGGTTCAAGCTGGGATCTTCTTGGCTTGAACTAGGGGGTCACCAGGTTCAAGCTGAGATCACAGAAGAAAGCATTAGAAAAAGTAGAAAAGCAAAGAAAGGCAAGCAAGACAAACTTTCAAGCTTCATTCTCCATCGGAGGAAGCCTCTATGTTTACAAAATGTTATTAGAGAAGATCTTTGCTCCAACAATTCTGGTCATAGTGGTCACCAATACTATTTCTGTTTGCTTTAGTACGCAAACAGAAATAGAAAAATACACAGACAAGATAATAGACAATTTTCAGAGATAAACATGCGTAAGATGATTTGTATTATATGAGCCAAAACGACATGGGTTTACAGACTTGAACTTGAGCACAGGCTGCTCTCTCTCAAAACATTCCACACAGACTTATAGACTAAAACTAAATGCTTTTGCCACTTTAGGTTCGTGTTGACTGAGCCATAATCATGCAAGCTTATTAAAGAAACTTAAAAGAAGGACTAAAATCTCAAAGAGAGGGATCTTATAAGACTTGGACTCACTAAAAACTGAGACCCTTTTCTATGAACCTCCCTTCTCCTTATATACAATTTTTTGGAGAAAGGAATGATTTTTTGAAAAGACATTTGACATCTTCCCCTCAGAATCAAATCTACTTTCTAGATTTATTTTATACTTGGTGGAGAGAACATGCAAGAGCCATTTGACCAATATTCTAATCATCTTTCCACATATTTGGAAGTACCTTGGAAATGCGGGACAAACCATGCCAAAAGCCAGAGAAGTGCTCTGGGTTTCCAATATTCCTTGTGATAGATAAATGACAAGAGTTTGTACAAAGTGGAGTTCGTAACGTGAACCCACATAAATCGACTAACACCATTGTTGGCCAGTAAGACATGATAGACTTATTAGTCATTTTCAATGTGAGTATGAAATTTTTCTTCATATCTCAATGTGTCCCACATCCTCGTATAGCGTTTGCGTACTATGACTGGTTGTCCATTCATCATTTGGATGGAAATTATGGTTTTATTGACCCATTGGTGGTGATTTAAAATAAAATTACATAATATTTCTCCATCATTAGGTCCATATTGATAGAGGTTGTGTACTCTGTGAAGTGGGAGAGTACTCATGGAACATATCAGTTTTGGATCAACCACGCTTTTTTTAACTCCGAATGCTTCCCACCATTCAACTAGCCAAGTTGGAGGTCTTCCTGATGTGGCAGTGTTTACATTTCCAAACTTGATTAGGGTTAGGTCATTTTCTTTTTGTAATAAATCCCACCATAAGTTTTTGTACCGAGAATAATCATAACCACTATCAGGAAAATAGATGTTAGGATTTCTTTCAGGCCACTGTAGTAACAACCTTGGTCTGTGCAAACAATAGTATTGTTGATGTGGTCCTATGTGGTTGTGGGTTTCCCAGATAAGATCAATATCACGGAAGGTACTGCTTAAAGCATCCTGAGCTTCATATTCCTTTTGAGTTGCTCTGGTGATGACGGGGAGTAGAATATTTGATGTTGGTCTTGCTCAAACCTCAAGGACCATTCTTTGTGGGCAATGCAAACTTGTTGAATTTATGATCTGAGTGCTTCTTAATTCCCAATGTGGCCTCCATTCTTCTTTGTATTGTTCCCAACTGAGAAGATCAGGGATAGACGTTAAGACTTCTGAGCCATTTTTCCAACGAACAGAGATGATCATTGCATGAGATTGCAAATGTTCTTGGCTTAGGAAATCTGGACTACTATTAATTGTACCTTTGATATGTTCTATATCAGAGTCAAAATTACTAAATAAATCTTGCCATTGAGAAAACTTGGCATCACTGGCCTTTTTAACTTCTTTGTTTAAAACTCTTTTCATGGCTGCAACATCTGTTCTTAACAAAAAAAAATTATTGATAAGAAAAATTTCAAACTTGTGTATTGCATTTAAGGCAGTTTTATTTCTTTGTCTAATGTAGAATATTTTTTCTCACTAGGTTGCCAGAAACCAGAGGCAAGCTGAACTATTTCTTCTGTTTGTATGCCATTTTGAATTTTGATTTGTTTGAGTACAACTCCCCATCCAAGATTGGTAGTTTTCGTTTCAACAATTTTGTAAAGATCATCATCAGATATATGAAGAAGTGGAAATGTTTTTGCTTTTGCCTTGATTTTCTTGACTGCTTGGTTATGTGCGTCTATCCAAGGATTTGCTTCTTTCTTCAACCTGTCATTCAACAACTTTCTATCTTGTGCATAGTCTTTATAAAAATGGCTTATATAATTGAGACTTCCCAAGAATCTTTGGAGTTGTAATTTGTCCATAATTTTGTTTGGGAATTTATCTGCAAATTCAACAGCATGGTTTTGGAGGACCAATTCCCCATTATTTATGATGTTCCCAAGATACTTTATCTCTGTTTTGAATAGTTCTAGTTTATTTTTTGAAAATACTAATCTAGCCTTTTGGATAATCTGCAAGAACTTTCTAAGATGTTTGCAGTGTTGTTCAACAGAGGAAGAAAATACTAGGATCTCATCAATATAAGAAATTGACCAATCAAAGTATTGTTTTAGGGCATCATCCATGACTCTCTGAAATTTGGAAGGGGCATTTTTCAATCCAAAGAGCATGACATTCCATTCATAGTGTCCTGCGGGAACACTAAAGGCAGTTTTGAACTTATCTTCTTCATTTATGGCCACTTGCCAAAAACCTGATTTTAGATCAAACTTAGAGAAGATATTTGCTCTAGAAATTTTGGTCACCAAACTGGACTTCTTAGGGATAGGGGTATTAAAGCAGAAAAAACACAAGAGTTAGTAAAGTAGAAAACTGATGATTCTGTTAAAAATCACGAGGAATAAATGGAAGGATTAGGAGAAGCTTTTTTAGTAGTGCGAAAAACTCTCTTAAAAATACAAGAGAAAGATACTCATCCATATAAACCAATTCCCCGGTCTTTTATTCTTCCCCATGCACCCATATCTTCATTTCTCCTGTATATATCCCAGAAGAAAAAGAAATTCAGAAAAAATTCCCAGCTCATTTTCCGACAGAAGAGGTTGATCCCCGTTCTTCTACCAATCCAAATCTTTCCCTAGTCTCCATCCAACGCCCTTCATATGAAAATATATCTCATCATATGAGAAGACCACCAACACATGATCTTTTTGGAAAAGGAAAAATGCCTAATTCACAGTCATTTGGTGAAGAATGGTTTCTCGAATGGAATATAGATGGTCTATCAGTTGGCCAAATTCGCAAATTGCTTGACAGAATGTATGTTTCTTACATAATAATGTGTATGAAAGCGAAAACTTAAATAGAGGACTGCAAATCTTTGATCCAATGCTTCACGGGAACTTTGAGTAAATGGTGGGAAATTATCTCATCTCCAATAATGATAGCAAAAATGGAAGCAGAAGTACTCAAAGATGAACAAGGAGATGTAGTTTATCACCTTAATGGAACACGACAGATTAATATGATTGGAGCCCTTACCACACTAATATTAGAACACTGGTGTGGAACAGCAGAAGAAGTTGCTGACAAACATGAACTGATATTAATGAATATCAAATGTAGAAAGATGTTTGAATATGAAGAATTCCACAAAGAATGGAACCAAAGGATATATGAAGTAAAAGATAGCCAGAATATTTTGTGGAAACAAGTATACCTTGCCGCCACCCCTAGTAAATTTGTTGAATATCTCACAATGCAAGAAATCTTCAAATTACGTTATGAAATGTATACTTGGGGTGAAATTTAATCACTCATCAAAAAATCCTTGATAGGATTATGTACAAATATGAAAGTCGACAAGTATATCAAGAAATTGTCTCATCTACCAGATAGTAAATCTATCTATGAAAAATATGGACAATATTTGGTTGACCCTGTCAAGCGGAGAAATAAAGCAAATAAGAACCATCACAATATGAAGACAACGAAAGATAGATGGAATCCAGCCAAAAAATCCAGGTATACACAAAGAACTCACTACTTTAATCCAAAAGATATAAAACTAAAAACACATTCTGCTCAAGAAAGACAGAAAGTACAATGTTGGATATGTAGTAAATCTAGACACATTGCAAGCTCATGCGCAGAGGGAAAAACTTCAAGAAATTCCAAAGGGAAAGTATCTAAACAAAGGGCCAGAAAAGCACAACAAAAGGCCAGCATAGAAACCGGGTGACAATTAACAAATAGAGCACAATGTAACAGGTTTGGAGCAAATGATCATACCACAAACCAATGTCCTCACCATCCTTTTTTCAAAATAGAAGAAGTTCATCTTCTCCATGAAGGTTGTTGTTCAGAATCAACACACACTTCAGAATTTGAGTATGCTTCATCTGATGAAGAAATTTTCATGGCTCATCATTTCTATTGCAATGATCCTAACTATTGTTTATGTGAAAATTATTCTGGTTCTGATTCAACATCAGACTCTCCCAAGCATAGAGAAAAAATAAAAGTATGTATGTGGCAAGACACAGGTGATCAGGATGCTCAAATGCTAGCACAAATCAAATATTTACCAGAAGGGGAAATGAAGAAAGGTATTCTAGAATCCTTTTTAAAAACAATGGCCTCTGAACAGAAACAAAAGGATCCAAGAGTTTCTTCTTCAACAGGTATGAAGCCTTTATTTTTAGATGCTTCAGTTGAAAGAAATACCAAGTCTTTTATCAAACACTATAAGGAGACCAAGCTCCAACATTCTTCTTTGACTGATTTAGCTAAATAAGTATTTTACCTAAAGAAGGAAGTTGCAGAACTTTGCCTCAAGCTTAATCAATAGAAAGAAACTTTTGAAGATTCATATAAAGTTGATTCTTGGGCTCGCCAAGAAATAAAATCTCTAAAAGAACAACTGACATCATATCCTCCTCCACTTGAAGATGTGTCCAGTGAACATGAAAATAATCTACACATTTCCAGACATGATCCCAACCATTTACAAGGGTTAAATGCTATGAAAATATTGACTATCCAATACCAGAAATACCATGTTGAAATCATTATAGAAATTGAAGGAGAAATATTTTTCCTTAATGCATTGTTAGATACTGATTCTGACATGAATTTTCTCAATCAAGATTTGATCCCTTCTAAATATTGGCTCCCTAGTAAATATTCTGTTGTAGGTCTGGGAAATATTTCTACCAATATTAGCTTTGAAGTTCCTAAGGCATTAATATGGTTTGACCAATGTTCCCTTGGTATGAAATTCCTCCTCACCGATCTTCCTGTAGAATGTGTCCTAGGAACTCCTTTTCTTGCAGTTGTTGAACCACATGGGNTAAATAAGTATTTTACCTAAAGAAGGAAGTTGCAGAACTTTGCCTCAAGCTTAATCAATAGAAAGAAACTTTTGAAGATTCATATAAAGTTGATTCTTGGGCTCGCCAAGAAATAAAATCTCTAAAAGAACAACTGACATCATATCCTCCTCCACTTGAAGATGTGTCCAGTGAACATGAAAATAATCTACACATTTCCAGACATGATCCCAACCATTTACAAGGGTTAAATGCTATGAAAATATTGACTATCCAATACCAGAAATACCATGTTGAAATCATTATAGAAATTGAAGGAGAAATATTTTTCCTTAATGCATTGTTAGATACTGATTCTGACATGAATTTTCTCAATCAAGATTTGATCCCTTCTAAATATTGGCTCCCTAGTAAATATTCTGTTGTAGGTCTGGGAAATATTTCTACCAATATTAGCTTTGAAGTTCCTAAGGCATTAATATGGTTTGACCAATGTTCCCTTGGTATGAAATTCCTCCTCACCGATCTTCCTGTAGAATGTGTCCTAGGAACTCCTTTTCTTGCAGTTGTTGAACCACATGGGTCAGCAAGAACATCCTTAGGTCATCCAACCTATTATCTCACAATCCCTATCCTTATAAGAAATGGTCCTCTTGTCAAAAAAATACTTCCGTTCATTTCAAAACCACAAATAAATACTGTCTTCTGCCTAACCACAAGTCTTATCATTATAGAAACTTGGGATGATTTGAGTAATAGACCAGCAACAGAGCATATTGATGATAACCTTGGATGGACATAATATCATCAAAATTGGGCACCACACTGGGAATTGCGTTGGTCTGAAGGGATTGAGTTTGGGCTTCCAGGATTCTCTTCCAATACTAGCATACATGTAATTCCACCTAAACATCTTATAGGAAGAATGTAGCAGGCGCCAACCCTTGCAGCCAGAGAAAAATTGGTAGAAATGGGAGATATAACCAGACTGCGCTTTACATTCAGGAGATGGTATTGTCAAAATCTACAGTAATGGCTGACTACACTAGACCATTCTTATTTTGTTATCAACTGAATGAAATCTCTATAGTCTTGGCCACAACAAGATCCTTCTCAAAAACTTTTTGAAATCAATTATCATCAATACAAGGCCATGTGAGACCACATGTGTTTATGGAGTGACATATACATATATTATTACTACATGATGAAATTTTCAAGTAATTTCAGAAATAACACTAATCCTAAACCAGAATGGATTGAAGTATGGTGGAAAAAGTTTGGTTTAAACTCAAGTGCCATTCATCCAGACATCAAAGAAAATTGGCAATTTGTCCACCAAGTAAATCTGTTAGATAATGTTCATCGTCTTGGACAAATCTCCAATGCAGATGTCATGAACGTGTTCATAGATGAAAAGCATCCTTGGGTTATCAGAATGAAATATTTCCTTCAACAAGAAGAAGACAACAATGAAGACCCAAATATGTACCGGGAGATTTTTACACAACATTGGGATCCATATCGTTTTAACCATTTTCATGATTAGCTTGTTGAATAAAGGTTATTAGTGGGACCTGTCCACTATCATGTCTTACTAGCTGACAATGGTGTCAGTCGATTTTCGTCTATTCACGATACGAACTCCACTTTGTACAAACTCTTGTCCTTTATCTATCGCAAGGAATCTTGGAAACCCAGAGCACTTCTCTGGCTTTTGGCATGGTTTGGCCGGCATTTCCAAGGTACTTCCAAATACGTGGCAAGATGAGTATAATATTGGTCGGATGGCTCTTGCATGTTCTCTCCGCCAAGTATGCAATAAATCTAGAAAGTAGATTTGATTCTTAGGGGAATAAGTCCAATGTCTTTTCAAAAAATGATTCATTTTCTCCAAAAAATTGTATATAAGGAGAAGGGAGGTTCATAGCAAGGGGTCTCAGTTTTTAGTCAGTTCGAGTCTTCTAATCTCCCTCTCTTTGAGCTTTGAGTCCTTCTTTTAAGTTGGTTTGATAAGCCTGCGTGATTTTGGCTCGACCAACACGAACCTAAAGTGGCAGAAGCATTTAGTTTCAGTCTGTAAGTCTGTGTGGAATGTTTTGAGAGAGAGAAGCCTATGCTCAAGTTCAAGTTTGTAAACCCATCCCATTTTGTCTCATATAATACAAATCAACTTCCCCATGTTTAGCTCTGAAAAATGTCTATTCTCTTGTCTGTGTATTTTTCTATTTTTGTTTGCCTACTAAAGCAATTGTCGGAAGTTCACTGGAGGTTGGTGCCCAAAATTTCATTGAGAATATTGTCGGAAGTTCACTTAGGTCCCGAAGAGCATCCCGGTAAGTCCTGCTAGGTAGGTGGCCACTAAGGGCAGTAAGGCATTGGGTTGTTCGAAGGTTCAAGCTGGCATCTTCTTGGGTTCACCTAGGGGGTCGCCAGGTTCAAGCTGAGATCCTAGAAGAAAGCATTATCAAAAGTAGAAAAGCAAAGACGAGAAAGAAAGACAAACTTTCAAGCTTCATTCTCCGTAGAAGGAAGCCTCCGTGTTTACAAAATGGTATTAGAGAAGATCTTTGCTCCAACAATTCTGGTCATAGTGGTCACCAGTGCTATTTTTGTTTGCTTTAGTAGGAAAACAAAATAGAAAAATACATAGACAAGAGAATAGAGAATTTTCAGAGAAAAACATGTGGAAGTTGATTTGTATTATATGAGCCAAAATGACATGGGTTTACAGACTTGAACTTTAGTAGAGACCGCTCTCTCTCAAAATATTACACACGGACTTATAGACTGAAACTAAATGCTTCTGCCACTTTAGGTTCATGCTGGCCAAGCCATAATCATGTAGGCTTATCAAAGCAACTTAAAAGAAGGACTAAAATCTCAAAGAGAGGGAGCTTAGAAGACTCAGACTGACTAAAAACTGATACCCTTTGCTATGAACCTCCCTTCTCCTTATATACAATTTTTTGGAGAAAGGAATCATTTTTTGAAAAGACATTTGACTTCTTCCTCTCAAAATCAAATCTACTTTCTAGATTTATTTTATACTTTGTGGAGACAACATGAAAGAGCCATCCGACAAAGATTCTAATCATCTTTCCATGTATTTGGAAGTACCTTGGAAATGCGGGTCAAACCACGCAAAAAGCTAGAGAAGTGCTCTGGGTTTCCAAGATTCCTTGCGACAGATAAATGACAAGAGTTTGTACAAAGTGGAGTTCATAACGTGAACCTATGGAAATCGACTGACACCACTCTCATTCAGTAAGACATGGTAGACTTATCAGTCATTTTCAATGTGAGTATGAAATTGTTCTTCATATCTCAATGTGTCCCACATCTTCGTATAGCATTTGCGTACTATGACTGGTTGCCCATTCATCATTTGGATGGAAGTTATGGTTTTATTGACCCATTGGTGGTGATTTAAAATAAAATTACATAATATTTCTCCATCATTAGGTCCATATTGGTAGAGGTTTTGTACTCTGTGAAGTGGGAGAGTACTCATGGAACATATCAGTTCTGGATCAACTACACTTTTTTTAACCCCGAATGCTTCCCAGCATTAGGCTAGCCAAGTTGGAGGTCTTCCTGATGTGGCAGTGTTTACATTTCCAAACTTGATTAGGGTTAGTTCATTTTCTTTTTGTAAGAAATCCCACCATAAGTTTTTGTAGTGAGAATAATCATAACCACTATCAGGAAAATAGATGCTAGGATTTCTGAAAAATAGTGGAGAAAAACTCTCTTAAAAATACAAGAGAAAGATACTCATCCAGATAAACCAATTCCTCAGTCTTTTATTTTTCCCCATGCACCCATATCTATGATTTCTCTTGTATATATCCCAGAAGAAAAAGAAATTTAGAAAATATTCCCAACTCATTTTCTAACAGAAGACGCTTATCCCCGTTCCTCTACCAATCCAAATCTTTCCCTAGTCTCCATCCAATTCCCTTCATATGAAAATATATCTTATCATATGAGTAGACCACCAACACTCGATCTTCTTGGAAAAGGAAAAATGCCTGATTCACAGTCATTTGGTGAAGAATGGTTTCTCGAATGGAATATAGATGGTCTGTCAGTTGGCTAGATTCACTAATTGCTTGACAGAATGTATGTTTCTTACAGAATAATGTGTATGAAAGGGAAAACTGAAATAGAGGCATGCAAATCTTTGATCCAATGATTCACGGGAACTTCGAGTAAATGGTGGGAAATTATCTCATCTCCAATAATCATAGCAAAAATGGAAGTAGAAGTACTCAAAGATGACCAAGGATATGTAGTTTATCACCTTAATGGAACACCACATAGTAATATGATTGGAGCACTTATCACACTAATCTTGGAACACTGGTGTGTGACAAAAGAAGAAATTGCTGACAAACATGAACTGATATTAATGAATATCAAATGTAGAAAGATGTCTAAATATTAAGAATTCCACAAAGAATGGACCCAAAGGATATATGAAGTAAAAAATAGCCAGAATATTTTGTGGAAACAAGTATACCTTTCCGCCATCCCTAGCAAATTTGTTGAATATCTCACAATGCAAGAAATCTTCAAATTACCTTATGAAATGTATACTTGGGGTGAAATTTACTCACTCATCACCAAAGCCTTGATACGATCATGTACAAATATGAAAGTCCACAAGTCTATCCAAAAATTGTCTCATCTACCAGATAGTAAATCTATCTATGAAAAATATGGACTATATCTGGATGACCCTGTCAAGCAGAGAAAGAAAGAAAATAAGCACCAACACAATATGAAGACAACGAAAGATAGATGGAATCTAGCTAGAAAATCAAGGTATACACAAATAAATGACTACTTTAATCTAGAAGATATAAAACTAAAAACACATTCTGCTCAAGAAAGACAGAAAGTAAAATGTTGGCTATGTGGTAAATCTGGACACATTTCAAGCTCATGCCTAGAGGGAAAAACTTCAAGAAATTATAAAGGGAAAATATCTGAACAAAGGGCCAGAGAAGCACAACAAAAGGCCAGCATAGAAACTGAGCGAAAATTAACAAATAGAGCACAATGTAACAGGCGTGGAGAAAATGATCATACCACAAACCAATGTCCTCACCATCCTTTCGTCAAAAGAGAATAAGTTCATCTTCTCCATGAAGGTTGTTGTTCAGAATCAACAGACACTTTAGAATTTGAGTTTGCTTCATCCGATGAAGAAATTTTCATGGCTCATCATTTCCATTGCAATGGTCCTAACTATTGTTTCTATGAAAATTCTTCTTGTTCTGATTCAACATCATACTCTCCCAAGCACAGAGAAAAAATAAAAGTATGTATGTGGAAAGACATAGGTGATCAGGATGCTCAAATGATAGCATAGATCAAATCTTTACTAGAAGGGGAAATGAAGAAAGGTTTTCTAGAATCCTTTTTAAAAACAATGGCCTCAGAACAGAAACAAAAGGATACAAGAGTTTCTTCTTCAATAAGTACAAAGCCTTTATTTTTAGATGCTTCATTTGAAAGAAATACCATGTCTTTTATCAAGCACAATATGGAGACCAAGCTCGAACATCCTTCTTTGAATGATTAACTAAAGAAGTATTTTATCTAAAGAAAGAAGTTGTAGAACTTTATCTCAAGCTTAATCTATACGAAGAAACTTCAGAAGATTCATATAAATTTGATTCTTAGGCTCGCCAAGAAATAAAATCTCTAAAAGAATAATTTACATCATCTCCTCCTCCACTTGAAGATGCGGCCAATGAATAAGAAAATAATCTACACATCACCAAACATGATCCCAACCATTTACAAGGGTTAAATGCAATGAAAATGTTGACTATCCAATACCAGAAATACCATGTTGAAATCATTATAGAAATTGGAGAAATCTTCTTCCTCAATGCTCTGTTAGATACTGGTTCTGACATGAATTTACTCAATCAACATTTGATCCCTTCTAAATATTGGCTCCCTATTAAATATTTTGCTGTAAGTCTGGGAAATGTTTCTACCAATATTAGCTTTGAAGTTCCTAAGGCATTAATATGGTTTGACCAATGTTCCCTTGGTATGGAATTCCTCCTCGTTGATATTCCTGTAGATTGTGTCCTAGGAACTCCTTTTCTTGTAGTTGTTGAACCACATGGGTCAGCAAGAACATCCTTGGGTCATCCAGCCTATTATCTCACCATCCCTAGCCTTATAAGCAATGGTCCTCCTGTCAAAAAAACACTTTTGTTCATTTCAAAACCACAGATAAATATTGTCTTCTACCCAACCACAAGTCTTATCATTATAGAAACTTGAGATGATTTGAATAACAGACCAACAACATAGCATATTGATGATAACCTTGGATGGACAAAATATCATCAAAATTGGGCACCACACTGGGAATTGCGTTGGTCTAAAGGGATTGAGTTTGGGCTTCCAGGATTCTCTTCCAATACTATCATACATGTAATTCCACCTCAACATCTTATAGGAAGAATGTACTATGCGCCAACCCTTGCAACCAGAGAAAAATTGGTAGAAATGGGAGATATAACCAGACTGCACTCTACATTCAGGAGATGGTATTGTCAAAATCTACAACAATGGAAGACTACACCAGACCATTCTTATTTTTTTATCAACTGAATGCTATCTATATAGTCTTGGCCACAACAAGATCGTTCTCAAAGACTTTTTTGAATCAATTATCATCAATACAAGGCCATGTGGGACCACATGTGTTTATGGAGTGACAGATACATACATTATTACTGCATGATGAAATTTTCAATTAATTTAAGAAATACCACTAATCCTGAACTAGAATGGCTTGAAGCATGGTGGAAAAAGTTTGGTTTAAACTCAAGTGGCATTCATCCAGATGTCATATAAAATTGGCAATTTGTTCACCAAGTAAATCTATTAGATAATGTTCACTGTCTTGGCCAAATCTCCAATACTGGTTTCATGAACATGTTCATAGATGAAAATCATCCTTGGGTTATCATAATCAAATATGTCCTTTAACAAGAAGAAGATAGCAATGAAGACCCAAATATGTACCGGGAGGTTTTTACACAACATTGGGATCCATATCATTTTAACCATTTTCATGATCAGCCTGTTGAATAAAGGTTATTAGTGGGACTAGTCCACTATCATGTCTTACTAGCCGACAGTGGTGTCAGACGATTTTTGTGGGTTCACGATACGAACTCCACTTTGTACAAAGTCTTGTCATTTATCTATCGCAAGGAATATTTGAAACCCAGAGCACTTCTCTGGCTTTTGGCGTGGTTTGACCTGCATTTCCAAGGTACTTCCAAATACATGGAAAGATGAGTAGAATATTGGTCGGGTGGTTGTTGCATGTTCTCTCCGCCAAGTATGCAATAAATCTAGAAAGTAGATTTGATTCTTAGGGGAATAAGTCAAATGTCTTTTCAAAAAATGATTCCTTTTCTCCAAAAAATTGTATATAAGGAGAAGGGAGGTTCATAGAAAGGGGTCTCAGTTTTTAGTCAGTCCGATTCTTCTAAGCTCCCTCTCTTTGAGGTTTGAGTCCTTCTTTTAATTTTGTTTGATAAGCCTATGCGATTCTGGCTTGGCCAGCACAAACCCAAAGTGGTAGAAGCATTTATTTTCAGTCTATAATTCTGTGTGGAATGTTTTGAGATAGAGCATCTTGTGCTCACGTTCAGGTCTGTAAACCCATGCCATTTTGGATCATATAATACAAATCAGCTTCCACATGTTTATCTCTGAAAATTGTATATTCTCTTGTCTGTGTATTTTTCTATTTTTGTTTGCCTACTAAATCGATTGTCGGAAGTTCACTGGAGGTTGGTGCTCGAAAGTTCACTGAGAAGATTGCCGGAAGTTCACTTAGGTCCTAAATAACGTCATGGTAAGTCCCACTAGGTAGGTGGCCACTAAGGGCAGTAAGGCATTGGGTTGTTCGAATGTTCAAGCTGGGATCTTCTTGGGTTCTCCTAGGGGGTTGCCAGGTTCAAGCTGAGATCGCAGAAGAAAGCATTAGGAAAAGTAGAAAAGAAAATACAACCAAGAAAGACAAACTTTCAAGCTTCATTCTCTGTCAGAGGAAGCCTCTGTGTTTACAAAATGGTATCAGAGCCAAGCCTCATTTTGACTCGGGTATGATAACAAACTTATCTCTCTGTTATATGTTTCATTAGTATATATATCCGCGAGAACCGTATCAAAAGTCTTGGGCATTTGAAAGACAAGGCTTCCACTTTTGCGACTCTCTTAGTTCTAGCTAGTCATTGCCTGAGCAGTCGGCCAGGAGGCTATTCAAAATTCTCTTAGAGAAATAGAATTAAACGCCCTTCTTTTTTGTGCAATGATAGTTATTACTATCTTTAAAGTTATCGATCTGTCTATGTCTTTTAAAGAAGTGAGGGATGTTGAATGCAATACTTCTGAAAGTAGCCTTAGCTCCATGTTCTTCGATAAAGTTGCTGAAAGTTATTTAAGTTTAACACATTATGATCCCATAACTTGTCTCATGATCTACCACATGCCCTCCATTGAGACATTACATCCTAGACTCCAAGAAGTCTATAAAGGTATGAGATCACCTAGATATCCCAAATATGGATTGGGTTACATAGAACAATGTGCCAAAGTTATTCCAGCCTACAGAGTTGATAATCCCATACCCCATCTCTCCAAAGACCAAATATTTCTGAAATCCATAAATTTCACTCTATCATGATGGGATGTCCAAAAAACACCATTGAAGAAAAATGGATAAAGAAAATGCTAAATTGGGATCTTTTTACTCATCCAGAGTCAAAAGAATTCAATCTATCCATCCCTAATAAGGAAAAAACCCGTTTGTCTCAAGAATGGAAGACATTTATCTCCAAAAACAATTTTTGGATTTCTTTCAATGTCTGGAAACAAAAATTGCAAAATCCAGCAGTCCAAATGTTAGAAGAAGGAAGTCCTTCTAGACATGAATGGAAAAATCTGGAAGGAAAACCAGTAGAATCAATATCCACCTTCTCTCCTTTCAAAGGCGTTAACCTTGAAGATGGAAGCAAACAAGCTAGAGCTGTGCCACTTATGTTGGCAGATGAAGTTGCCCAACTATCTGGTTTAGAAAGAAAAGTACAGTATATGTATGAACAGAGAAACTAGACTAATACAACCTTAATAGGAATGGCTACTCACACTTTTGTAACAAATGATTATGCTCGAAAAGGAAAAATCAGAGATCTACAAGTTTCTACAAACACAATAGTCGAGTCTATAAACCAATCAAACAACAAAGTAACAAACATTACTGATTATGTTGAAAAAACACAAGAGTTAGTAAAGCAGAAAACTGATGATTCTGCTAACTCTTGTGTTTTCTTAACATAATCAGTAATGTCTATTACTCTGTTGTTTACAAAATAATACTAAGCTCTGATACCATTTTGTAAACGAAATTCTTATCAGAGCCAAGCCTCATTTTGACCTGGGTATGATAACAGACTTATCTCTCTGTTATTTAGTATATATATATCTGTGAGAACCGTATCAAAAGTTTCGGGCCTTTGAAAGATAAGGTTTCCAGTTTTTTGACTCTCTTAGTTCTAGCTAGTCATTTCCTGAGCAGTCGACTAGGAGCCTATTCAAAATTCTCTCAGAGAACTAGAATTAAATGCCCTTCTTTTCTATGCAGTGATAGTTATTACTATCTTTAAAGTTATGGATCGCTCTATGCCTTTTAAAGAAGTAAGGGATGTTGAATGCAGTACTTTTGAAAGTAGCCTTAGCTCCATGTTCTCTGATAAAGTTGCTAAAATTTATTTAAGTTTAACACATTCTGATCCCATAACTTGTATCATGATCCACCACATGCCCTCCATTGAGACATTAGATCCTAGACTCCAAGACGTCTAAAACAGTGTGGGACCACCTGTATCTCCCAAATATGGATTGGGTTACATAGAACAATGTGAAAAAGTTATTCCAGCCTGCAGATTTGATAATCCCATACCTCCATCTCTCCAAAGACCAAATATTTCCGAAATCCATAAATTTCACTCTATCATGATGGGATGTCCAAAAAACACCATTGAAGAAAAATGGATAAAGAAAATTCTAAATTGGGATCTTTTTATTCATCCAGAGTCAAAATAATTCAATCTATCCGTCCCTAATAAGGAAAAAACCCGTCTGTCTCAAGAATGGAAGACATTTATCTCCAAAAATAATCTTTGTATTTCTTTCTATGTTTGGAAACAAAAATTGCAAAATCCAGCAGTCCAAATGTTAGAAGCAGGAAGTCCTTCTAGACATGAACGGAAAAATCTGGAAGGAAAACCAATAGAATCAACATCCAACTTGCCACCTTTCAAAGGCATTATCCTTGAAGATGGCAGGAAACAAGCTAGAGCTATGCCACTTATGTTGGCAGATGAAGCTGCCAACTATTTGGTTTAGAAAGAAAAGTACAGTCTGTGTCTGAACAAATAAACTGAACTAACACAACCTTAAGAGGAATGGTTACTCACACATTTTTACCAAATGATTATGCCTCAAAAAGAAAAATAAGAGATATATAAGTTTCTACAAACACAATAGTCCAGTCTGTAAACCATTTAAACAATAGAGTAACAAAGATTACTAATTATGTTGAAAAAACACAAGACTTAGTAAAGCAGAAAACTGATGATTCTGCTAAAAATCACGAGGAATTAATGGAAGGGTTAGGAGAAGCTTTTTTAGTAGTGGGAAAAAATCTCTTAAAAATACAAGAGAAAGAATCTCATCCAGATAAATCAATTCCTCGGTCTTTTATTTTTCCCCACGCACCCATATCTGTCATTTCTCCTATATATATCCCAGAAGAAAAAGAAATTCAGAACAAATTCCCAACTCATTTTCCGACAGAAGACGTTGATCCCTGTTCCTCTACCAATCCAAATATTTTCCTAGTATCCATCCAATGCCATTCATATGAAAATATATCTCATCATATGAGCAGACCGCCAACACCTGATCTTCTTGGAAAAGGAAAAATGCCCGATTCACAGTCATTTAGTGAAGAATGGTTTCTCGAATGGAATATAGATGGTTTGTTAGTTGGCCAGATTTGCCAATTGCTTGACCAAATGTATGTTTCTTACAAAATAATGTGTATGAAAGGGAAAACTGAAATAGAGGCATGCAAATCTTTGATCCAATGCTTCACGGGAACTTTGAGTAAATGGTGGGAAATTATCTCATCTCCAATAATGATAGAAAAAATGGAAGAAGAAGTACTCAAAGATGACCAAGGAGATGTAGTTTATCACCTTAATGGAACACCACAGAGTAATATGATTGGAGCCCTTACCACACTAATATTAGAACATTGGTGTGGGATAGAAGAAGAAATTGTTGACAAACATGAACTGATATTAATGAATATCAAATGTAGAAAGATGTCTGAATATGAAGAATTCCACAAAGAATGGACCCAAAGGATATATGAAGTAAACGATAGCCAAAATATTTTGTGGAAACAAGTATACCTTGCCACCATCCCTAGAAAATTTGTTGAATATCTCAAAATGCAAGAAATCTTCAAATTACCTTATGAAATATATACTTGGGGTGAAATTTACTCACTCATCACCAAAGCCTTGATAGGATTATGTACAAATATGAAATTCGACAAGTCTATCCAGAAATTGTCTCATCTACCAGATAGTAAATCTATCTATGAAAAATATGGACTATATCTGGGTGACCCTGTCAAGCGGATAAAGAAAGCAAATAAGCACCAGCACAATATGAAGACAACAAAAGATAGATAGAATCCAGCCAGAAAATCTAGGTATACACAAAGAACTCACTACTTTAATCCAGAAGATATAAAAATAAAAACACATTCTGCTCAAGAAAGACATAAAGTACAATGTTGGCTATGTGGTAAATCTGGACACATTTCATGCTCATGCCCAGAGGGAAAAACTTCAAGAAATTCCAAACGGAAAATATCTGAACAAAGGGCTAGAGAAGCACAACAAAAGGCCAGCATAGAAACCGAGCGAAAATTAACAAATAGAACATAATGTAACAGGTGTGGAGAAAATGATTATACCACAAACCAATGTCCTCACCATCCTTTTGTCAAAAGAGAAGAATTTCATCTTCTCCATGAAGGTTGTTGTTCAAAATCAACAGACACTTCAAAATTTGAGTATGTTTCATCCGATGAAGAAATTTTCATGGCTCATCATTGCCATTTCCATGATCCTAACTATTGTTTATGTGAAAATTCTTTTGGTTCTGATTCAACATCAAACTCTCCGAAGCACAGAGAAAAAATAAAATTATGTATGTGGCAAGACACAAGTGATCAAGATGCTCAAATGCTAGCACATATCAAATCTTTCCCAGAAGGGGAAATGAAGAAAGGTCTTCTAGAATCCTTTTTAAAAAAAATGGCCTCCGAACAGAGACAAAAGGATCCAAGAGTTTCTTATTCAATAGGTATGAAGCCTTTATTTTTAGATGCTTCATTTGAAAGAAATACCAAGTCTTTTATCAAGCACAATAAGGATACCAAGCTCCAACATCCTTCTTTGATTGATTTAGCTAAAGAAGTATTTTATCTAAATAAAGAAGTTGCAGAACTTTGCCTCAAGATTAATCAATACGAAGAAACTTCTGAAGATTCATATAAAGTTGATTCTTGGGCTCACCAAGAAATAAAATCTCTAAAAGAACAACTCACATCATCTCCTCCTCCACTTGAAGATGTGGCCAATGAACAAGAAATAAATATACACATCGCCAAACATGATCCCAACCATTTACAAGGGTTAAATGCTATGAAAATATTGACTATCCAATACCAGAAATACCATGTTGAAATCATTATAGAAATTGAAGGAGAAATATTCTTCCTCAATGCTCTGTTAGATATTGGTTCTAACATGAATTTACTCAATCAAGATTTGATCCCTTCTAAATATTGTCTCCCTAGCAAATATTCTGCTGTAGGTCTGGGAAATGTTTCTACCAATATTAGATTTGAAGTTCCTAAGGCATTAATATGGTTTGACCAATGTTTCCTTGGTATGAAATTCCTCCTCGTTGATATTCCTGTAGATTGTGTCCTGGGAACTCCTTTTCTTGCAGTTGTTGAACCACATGGGTCAACAAGAAAATCCTTAGGTAATCCAACCTATTATCTCACCATCCCTAGCCTTATAAGCAATGGTCCTCCTGTCAAAAAAATACTTCTGTTCTTTTCTAAACCATGGTTAAATACTGTCTTCAGCCCAACCACAAGTCTTATCATTATATAAACCTGGGATGATTTGAATAATAGACCAACAACAAATCATATTGATGATAACCTTGGATGGACAAAATATCATCAAAATTGGGCACCATACTGGGAATTGCGTTGGTCTGAAGGGATTGAGTTTAGGCTTCCAGGATTCTCTTCCAATACTAGCATACATGTAATTCCACCTCAACATCTTATAGGAAGAATGAACTAGGCTCCAACCCTTGCAGCCAGAGAAAAATTGGTAGAAATGGGAGACATAACCAGACTGTGCTCTACATTCAGGAGATGCTATTGTCAAAATCTACAACAATGGAAGACTACACCAGGCCATTCTTATTTTGTTATCAACTGAATGAGATCTCTATAGTATTGGCCACAACAAGATCCTTCTCAAAGACTTTTTGAAATCAATTATCATCAATACAAGGCCATGTGGGACCACATGTGTTTATAAAAGTTATAGATAAAGATATTATTACTGCATGATGAAATTTTCAAGTAATTTAAGAAAAAACACTAATCCTGAACCATAATGGCTTGAAGTATGGTGGAAAAAGTTTGGTTTAAACTCAAGTTCCATTCATCCAGACGTCATAGAAAATTGGCAATTTGTCCACCAAGTAAATCTATCAGATGATGTTCATCGTTTTGGCCAAATCTCCAATACGGATTTCATGAACGTGTTCATAGATGAAAAGCATCCTTGGGTTATCAGAATCAAATATGTCCTTCAACAAGAAGCATATATCAATGAAGACCCAAATATGTACCGGAAGGTTTTTACACAACATTGGGATCCATATCATTTTAACCATTTTCATGATCAACTTGCTGAATAAAGTTTATTAGTAAAACCTGTCCACTATCATGTCTTACTGGCTGACAATGGTGTCAGGCGATTTCCGTGTAATCACGATACAAACTCCAGTCTGTACAAACTCTTGTCGTTTATCTATCGCAAGGAATCTTTGAAACCCAACGCATTTCTCTAGCTTTTGTTGTGGTTTGACCCGCATTTCTAAGGTACGTCCAAATACGTGGAAAGATGAGTAGAATATTGGTCGAATGGCTCTTGGATGTTCTCTCTGCCAAGTAGGCAATAAATCTAGAGAGTAGATTTGATTCTTAGGGGAATAAGTCAAATGTCTTTTCAAAAAATGATTCCTTTTCTCCAAAAAATTGTATATAAGGAGAAGGGAGATTCATAGCAAGGGGTCTCAGTTTTTAGTCAGTCTGAGTATTCTAAGCTCCCTCTCTTTGAGCTTTGAGTCCTTCTTTTAATTTTCTTTGATAAACCCGCGTGATTCTGGCTCGGCCATCACGAACCTAAAGTGGCAGAAGCATTTAGTTTCAGTCTATAAGTCTGTGTGGAATGTTTTGAGAGAGACCAGTCTGAGCTCAAGTTCAAGTCTATAAGCCCATGTCGTTTTGGCTCATACAATACAAATCAGCTTCTGCATGTTTATCTTTGAAAATTGTCTATTCTCTTGTATATGTATTTTTCTATTTCTGTTTTCCTACTAAAGCAATTATCAGAATTTCACTGGAGGTTGGTTCCCGAAAGTTCACTGAGAAGATTGTTGAAAGTTCACTTAGGTCCTGAAGAGCATCGTGGTAAGTCCGGTAGGCAGGTGGCCACTAAGGGCAGTAAGGCGTTGGGTTGTTCGAAGGTTCAAGCTAGGATCTTCTTGGGTTCACTTAGGGGCTCACCAGGTTCAAGATGAGATCACAGAAGAAAGAATTAGCAAAAGTAGAAAAGAAAAGACAAGAAAGCAAGACAAACTTTCAAGCTTCATTCTCCGTTGGAGGAAGCCTCTATGTTTAGAAAATGGTATCAGAGCTCCCTCTCAAAATGGTAAATCGAGTTTATGTTGTGCCTGATTCTAGAAGTGTGAAAAAAGTGAAGGGGTATCCAGGGTATCCATTTGAGTGAGTAGTTTAAACGTTTTATGAAAACACATTTTTTCTGTGATGTTTTTTTCGGGACATTTGTTTAAAGATTGGCTACAATTTCTGTATAATCAAGGTGCCCCAGAAGTTTTTCAGCATGGAAAATTCATTTCTGCATTTGATTTGTAGTAGTTGTTAAGTTAAAAAATAATTGTTTTTATTTTTATTTTTATAAATGTATATTGTAATTTCATAGTAAATGGACAGTTCATTATAAGGTGGCAGATCTGACGGTAGAAGCTATGGTAGGGTTTTTTTCCCTAGAAGGAAACCGTCTTTTATGAGGGAAATGTATTGTTGCTATGTATCATTGTGAATATTGTATTCTGAGTGAGGATATTATGAGAGAAAGTATATGAAGTTACAGTGGGTGTGTTGTAGGTTGTATCCCTTCATTTGTTGGATAATAATAAAGGAAGGGCCTGGAAATTTCCGTGGTGGACGTAGCCCACACTGGGTGAACCAAATATATATGTTTCTCTATTGTATTGTGTATCTTTTGTGTTTTATTTACGCATTTGTTTTATTTTATTTCTCCACGATCTTGTTTTTTTGACAAGCACCCCCAACAAAGCCTTAGTGATCCAGCAGAAAGATAATCCCAAGAAGGAACATCCTCGCCACAACAACAAGAAAAAAAAGGGTCCCAAACCCACTCAGACAACTTCATCTCCTAATGGTGACAAAGGAGCAAATTATAAAAATAAGAATATTGATAGAGATTGCAACTTTTGTGGGAAACATGGCCATGATGAGTCCAAATGTTTCAAGAAATTGAAGCTTTAGAAGAAGCGATGAAGAAGCACAACATCAATATTGATTCTACTTCTTCTTCTTCTTCTCATGGACATGCACTTTCTTCTTCTAGTTTCTCCTTCAAT
>SNQJ01S0052335.1:229701-240456 GCA_010110895.2 Picea sitchensis | reverse complement strand
AAGAGACTAGCATTTTCATCAAACTTTTCTTTAGTCTCACATGCCTAGTTTTGGATTAGTCAACAACCCTAACTTGAAGTAATCATAACTTTGAACTTGTAATGTATAAAGATATGAAACTGATACACAATGTTATTCAATGTTTTTTATGCAATTCCTCCAAGTTTCACTACTTTGAACCTCTCATAAAAGGATTTATAGAAAAAATGGCATACCTTGCTGAATTCTGTCTTATTCTTGAGAGAGACCTTGTAGAGCGTGCCCCGCACAAAATGTTTGATGAATTGATCTAAAACTGTGACAAAGAATACTAAAGACTTTCCCCTAACCAACACATTTAGTCTCACTAAATTTGTATCTGTAATGAAGAAGTTATGATGTTTTTACCCGAAACACCTGATTTTGACTAGTTTCAGGACTGGCCAAAAACCTTATTTTCCACGGAGTGTAACTCCCAAAATACAATGAACCACAAGATGAATTTTTTACCACAGATACTTGGATATGTTTTCTCACTTTCATATAAATTTCACGGTCTGAATCATTATACAAAATAAAATTATAGCAAAAATGGTGAGATGACCTATAAATAACATACCTTAGAAAGCACCATCAAAAGAATTTATCCTTCCTTGCATTTCGACCTTCTTTTATTCACCTTCACTCATAATTCCATTTTAGATATCCTTGGTTACCTCAGACACATATAGATATTCAATATTCTCAAGTGTGATTCAAATGAAAAATCCTTGACTCTTATTTATACTCTCCAAGTAGCTTCCTTAAAAACATCTTTTAGGGCACTTGGCCCACTTTCCTTATTTTAGGGTTGGGTCCACTTCTAATTTCTCCATTAAATTTATTATTGAAATAATTTATTTTTTATTCACTTTGAATATAATACACTCATCACTTCACTTTATTATTTACCTTTTAAATTATCTTAAACCACTTTGATTACTTTGACCTTTTGGGGCTTCTAGATGACATATGAGGGTCCTCCAACTTCATAAGGACATAACTCTCAAACCATGAGGAGTTATGTGACGTTATACATACCACTAGAAATGGAATGACATGTAATATCCATATAGAATAGTATTATCTGAAAATATATCATAACTCATATTGTTACCCATCAAACAAAATTGGGTCCATTACCCAAACCTGGGGTCTCCAACTTCTCATGGCCATAACTCTCTAACCACGAGGAATTATGTGACGTTCCACATACCACCGAAAATGACATGACAAGTACTATCCATCTAGGATATTTTACCTAACAAATTCACTTTCCTTCATCTCATTATTCCACAATTAAGCATGGGTTCTCTTACTCCACAAAGCGTCTTCCTGTGAGGGCTTTCACCATAAGGGGACCACTTTGGAGTTCATCCATATTTACTTCTTATCAACAATGACAAAATAATAATGAGTCATATTTACATCAAACAATATTGGGTCCATTATCAAAACCTTTTTGCTACGGGTCTTTCTTTAAGGGTTGACATCAATGACAACTAACCTTAATCAACACCCAAATCAACGGTTGATCCAGCTTCACCCAGATCAACGGTCAGGAAGGGATCCTAGACCCCCCTGACTGTTCAACCTTTAATGGTGGGGGGGGGAGGGTCTGGAATGAAGCAAAGTCCAGGCAGGCCCCATCCCAACGCGACATCACCTCATTTCATCCTAACTCCCCCTCTTTAAACATTTACTGCCTACCATTTTTACAAGTCACCACCACCATATTGAGGTATCACATCCCGCAACCACCCTCCGCAAGTTCCATGTCATGACCCCGTCAGCATTTCCCATCCATCTAACCATTACAATTCATATCTTTCCCATTCACCCCTTAATCACCAGTCTACATGTCGACCAAAGACACACATCAGACATCTTTCATCCTGCCCTCTCACGCTCTAAACGACCCGTTGACCATTTATGACTGGCCACATACCTGTTTTTCATCTGACCTATCCTTTTCACCTAAAGGATACCCGTTCACTCAAATTCAACCCTGTTTCAGTCAGTTCCCATTCCATTCACACTCCCTATGTATCAAAGACTCATTTTCCTTCACCTCTGCAACACCTCATCTAACCAGAGTTTTTCTCCTACTAACATGTATTCAGTGTGTAGGTATAGGTGGAAATCAATGGTGTCCAAAAGAAAAAATTCAAATGTAGAGGAAAATCCTTTTCACCCACCTCTAGTTGATCTCGACCGGATCTTGTTAGCAGATAGACTACTTGATTTTAGAAACTAGGTCTGATTTTGATTTTTTCGAGCTATAGTCATGGTTTAAAGACACCTTCATCGATTATAGCGGTGAAATTGGGCTCTGGTAGTCAAATTCCCCCCTATATCGTTTTCCTTAGATCTATCATTTCCCCAAATTATCTCTCAAATGCCAAGCACACTACCTCCCTGATCAGAGAACCATAGTTTCTTCGACCGGATAAACCTTTTTCCTAATTACACTCGAGGCCATCGATCAAATGATGCAGGTACCCAGAGTTGAACCCCGTTCTCCCCTTACACTTGAAATTTTGACATAAATGTATCAGAACTTATCATTTCCCCAAAGAGCACAAATCTTTGATCTTTTCCTCCCTCAAGACACCCAATTCCCTAAAAAGAATCCTCCCTACCATTCTTCCAGATTTTCCGAAAGGGGAAACTAGATTATCTCCACACTGTGTTGCTTGCTCAATTACTTCTTAGATGAATGGGTGGATGAAACTATCTTAGGTTTTCTGTCCATTTTCTCTACTGAAGAGAAAGTAGCCACCCATTTCGACTACAACAGTTTCTTGGCCGAGAACCTGCACGACCAGCTGGAAAATTTCCCTACATAAGGCATGTTCCGATATTCTTCAATACTAGCCTACATGTTCATGTTCTATCAAGTAGACAAATTTTCCTTTCACATGCATAAGATGGACAAGGAAGGAAAACCTCAAGCAATCACTTTATGGACATCGCTACTCAGGAGAAGCTCCACTAAGTTCACTTTTAAACAATTCACTGAGTTGTTTTATCACCCAGTTGTAGGCATGCTTAGTGAAATACCTAATCCAAGGAAAAACAAGGAGATCCAAAGAGTTCTACACATTTTGTATTTCGCAAAGACTATGGACTAGTCCCTATACCATAATAACATAGAAATCAGAGTGTATAGGTGTGAACTAGCTCCATACAAATTTCCCAAGTATGTGCTTGTTCGAATATTCACACTAGAGTATATTCGTCAAATGATAAACTCAGATGACATCCATTTTGTGTCTCTGAAGAAAAAACAATGGATGAGGATCAAAGGACAAATAGGACCATTCATCTGTAACAGTCGGGATGTTGGGGAAGAGACAGATAAATTATTGAAGGAAATGAAATTCAACACCAGTTTTATTTGGCGATATGACCCCAGTGGGATCATTGCAAAGATGAGATCCAAGAACAAAAGTTCACCTTATTCTCACACCCTCAAACTAGAAATTGAAAAGTATGTGAACCAGACAGAGTGGGAAGCAAACACTCTGGTAGATATAGAGCCACAGGAATCTCCTTCAGTCTCTTTTTCACTGACTACCACTCCACAAGTACCCAAGGAAAAAGGGCCAAGAAAGGATGATTCACCTTCAATCATTGAGGTATCAACAAAATATTTTCAGGTGTACAGCAAGAAAACCAAAACCACTCATGCCACTCACATGTATGGTGAGGAAGAGACCTACTCTGCCACAATGATTGAAAGAAGACAATAGGTGGTGTCAACTTCTTCTTCAAAGAAGCATACAGAGATAGTTGTGACCACCCAAACTCCACAAGGATCTGTATCTCTAAGCATTTTTGAAAAATATGAAATGATTAAAAAGAAGAACCAGACACTGATCGACAACACCTACTCTCAGTTTTGGAAGCAAACTTCCACAACACAACATCGATTGTTGTCATCCTTTGACACAAAGAATGGAATAATGCATCTGGAATTTCTGGAAGAATAGGTGTCTCAACCCAAAGAGATCACTAACTACAAGAGGTCAACTATTGTTTTTGGCACCAAGCAAGTCCATCCAGCGGACCAGATGGATTTACACAGACAGATTGGAGAAATGGTATTCTCCACATTAGTACATGCTTCATCTACCATATCTAAGTTATAGGTATCTTTAAGTAATGTTCAGACCCAATTGAAGTTGGAAAAGATATCCTCTTTTGCAAAAGACAATAGAGTAAAATCCTTAGAGGAGTTGGTGCTCAAGATTGGGTACGATCCCTCAAATGTAAAAGTAACAGAGGAGATGATAAAGAAAAAGAATGTTGACATTGCATCTCTAAGAAAACACATGAAATTTCCACCAACAGAATATTCACAAGACAAAGAAATAGCCGAGGCAGAAAACGAGAAAGAAGAATTGTTGAAACTTATCATGCAGCAGAATGCACAGCTCAGGGAAATGGAGGCAGATTTGGAAAACCTATTGAAAGAGAAGGAACAATCGACCCTGATGGAATTCATTCCATTGAGTGTAGTTCCCATCATAGAAGTGAGTACAACAACTATGCCAACAACCACTACAACATAAATTCCATCAACAACTCCATTGACGACACTGGAAAAAACTGTGGAGCTATCAAAGTCCATGGAAGAAATGACTCTGTAGGGAATAGAGATCAATAGGATGAAAATGGATATTGAAAATCTATAGGAACTCAAGTATTCTTTCCAAACAAGATACAATATTGAGAGACAATTATCAGGGAAACTCAAGCAGGAAATACAACAGCTTCAAAAGCAAACAGTGGCAGGTAAGACATTAGCAGAGGCTAAGGAAAATATATGGACAGATATCTCGAAATCCATAAATGAAATTTATCCCATGGTGCAAATCATGTTCGAGAAACATGATCTGGTGTTAAAGAGTAGGAAGGTCATTGATAGGATAAAAATAGATCTAGGTGAGATACCCAGATTCCCTCGACAGCTAACAAGATCATCAAGTTTCTGAACTCAAAAAACAAAGAAGAGATGGAAGAACTGAAAGTAGAAGACAGAATAGAGACTATCCTCGAAGTAAAAAGAGTGTTGACTAAAAAGGTATTAATGTTGTAGTTGAAGGAAAAGTCTCAAAACATTGACATTGGAGTTCAGAGATTTGTTAGCAAGATTGAAGCCTTACAGAAAAAGGGTCTTCCTGATCTACGTGTCCTAAATGATAAATTAATGACTTTATCCGATTACAAGCAAAGGATCACCACCATGGCCAAAGACAGTTCCAAGTTTTTAGGGATACAGGGCAGCATCATGGGCAAAGCGTTCTTGGAGACTCTGCAACATGAACTTAGCATACAACACGAAATCAAGTACATCTTCCTCATCAAGCCGACGTTTGATAAATACACCGAGATGGACGAAGTCTACCACTAGCTATTGAAAGTTACCATCCCAAGAACACAAATATGGGATGAGTTGTGCGAATTGATTGAGTAAATGTAAAGCCTCATCCAGCTTAGCGTCCAACACAGTTAAAGTCATCTGAATGACTCACCAATAGTCTTCCCCGAAATCAACATGAGAGATTTGACACATCATCATCAGTTACTACATTTCTTCATCTTGTTAGCTAGTTAGTTAGACTCAGACTCTATCACGTCATGATCATTAATGACAGGGTCATTTGTAACTTTTATTATATATATTTCCAACTTAGAAGTATTGAGGGTTCTTGATCTTTACACCCAAGCAAGCTCTAATCATTGTAATTTTTATCAAGAGGTTATTCCAGTAATACAAAGAGAAGTTTCATAGGATTCTTATGTGTTAATTGTTGGTGAAGTTTCCTTTGTCTACGTAAATGTGTTTTCCTTCTCAGTTATCATATTGTCTTTCTATATCTAATCTTTAAAAGAAGTTAGAGTTGCATAATTTTCCATTGTGTACTCTGTTCTTAATCTTTTATAGATTTAAATGTTTTTCTTCTGATGTTATAACAAAGAAATTCTTAAATGATTTTTTTTTTTAACTGATATCTCACCTTTTTCAACAAATACACCATTTTATTCCTAAAGAATCTAGCATTAGCACTATCTTGCCCTATAAAATGAATCTTATAAAAGTTGTCTTTAACCTTTATCTTTTTTAAAATAGAACCCATAGGCCAATGGAAGCGTAAGTGATGTTCAACCATTTCATTTAAAAACAATACAAACAACTCAGTTACATTGTTTCTAACTAGCCTAAAATATTGAAAATCCAAACAAATCTAAAACTCACAGAGATATCCCTCTCTGAAACTAGTAGGGCTAGCTCCCAGTTTCGAAGCGGTTGGTTAAGGTTACCTTTGATAGATTTCTTCTTACCTCACAACAACCTTTGGGAATTTACAGAGTGATAACAGACAGTTTCAAAGTTTTCTTGAAAAATACTGTCAGAAAAGTGTCTGAAGATATTGGGAGATGATTCTTCTTCCTCAACTACGTCTTCATAACTTTCAGGAGGGACAGAGTTATCATGTGCTTCGAGAATAGTTTGCAAAGCGTATTGTAAGATTTTGAAATTAAGACCTTTAGTGGTCAGATTTGGCCGATTGGGAGGAAAAGGCTTTCTGAAAGGTGGTTTAAAACCTCCTTTGCTTGAGGATGCCTCTTCTACCGATCTCTTCAAGTCTAGGAATTGATTTGATAATTTTTGGAAATCCTTTAGCAAGCTTTCTAGATCTAAAGTTTTGGGTTGACTTTTAGTGTGAGGAGGCCTAGTGAAGATTTCTACTTTCTTTTTAGAAGACAAAGTTGTTTCATCTATACTATTGAGGTTATCCTTTAAGCTTAATATGTATTTCTCGATTTGGCTTGCCTCCTTGAAGGCTTCCAACAATGTGGACTTTTTATACCTTTTAACCCAAATCGTTATATTATTATGTAGATCTTTAGTGTAATATGCAACAATTAGACTCTCAAAAGGCATTCAATATGTGGGAATTTAATTCTTTAACGTAAGAAATATTTGATTAAAATATTTTAATTTCTCTTTAGGGTTCATTTTTAGGCTGGAGAGTTCCATAACCAAGACTTCAGGAGATTTATCATCACCAAATTTCTCTAAGAAATAGGTTTTGAATATGTCCTAAGAGAGAATGATCTAGGGTTGTTGGGCAAAATACCATGTGCAGGTATTGCCCTCAAATGTATAAGGAAAGAGTCTTCATACTACGTATTCATGCTCTACAACTCAGAATCTAATGGCCAACATAAACTTCTTTATGTGATCTTCAGTAGATTATTTAGAATCTAGATCAAACTTAGGCAACCATTTCTCTGGCTGTTTTGGTAATGGATGTTGAGGCCCAGGTATAGCTACGACATCTTGATCGAGCCAGGGTCTGGCGATATTGTTTTGATTTTCCATGGGTGTTGGTGGTGTCGAAGGCTGAGATGGTTCAGATGAGGAACTACCTTCATCAGATGATTCTCCTCATGAAGAGGATGGAGATGAACCAGGTGGGGAAGGTGGGATACCAAATCCTCCAACTTCGAGAGTAGGGGTTTCAGCAAGATCTGTAGTATTATCTCCTAAAGGGTTTAAAAGTAGACCGGTGCCTTCAAGTTGTTCTCGGATATCCGAGAAATCTAAAGGTTGATTAAGAGGCCTCCCAAGTTGTCTGATACGGGTCACAACACTATGTGTCCTTATAAGTGATTGATGAACAATTTCTTATACGTCAACCCCTTAAGGATTTGGTGTCACTTGTTCAACAAGAATCTCAGGATTTTCGTTGGAGGTAGTTGTTGTTTCCAAAGTAACGTTGTTTTCTGAACGACTACGTGTTACTACAGGGGACCGAGTGTGTGGGGGAGGATTGTTACGACTTCCACGTGCCATCAATCAAAATTAGGCCCTCCTTCTAGTGCCATTTGTTGACGGGCGAAATTGACAAGCCGTCAACTGGAAGAACAGGTCCAGTCTAGGGTTGTCCAAGTAAACCAAGCCATTTGGTGTAATCTGTTCTGACGGGTTTAATGTCTCCGTTGGCCAATCT
Source organism: Picea sitchensis (assembly GCA_010110895.2). Lineage (NCBI taxonomy): Eukaryota > Viridiplantae > Streptophyta > Pinopsida > Pinales > Pinaceae > Picea > Picea sitchensis. The sequence continues at coordinate 232,411 of SNQJ01S0052335.1, read as the reverse complement.
AAGGTCCTAAAATAAAGAAAAGGAAAAACTAACTAATGTTAAATAATAGTATAAACATAAACTCTAATATAGTTATATGTGTAAGTGTATTTGAGCAGAAAGGAAAACATAAAAATATCACTTATGAATATAATTTACAAGTTGCAAGTTTTACTGGAAACTTACAAAATCAAAGTAAAACTAATTGTTTTACATAAGAAGATAAATGAAGAACATTTGAATATTTTCTATTTTTTAATTATAAATTTAACAAAACTTGAATTAACTAAGTTATGAAACTCAGATGTACAAATAGTCAAAGCTGATCTAAACTTTCTGGTTTCATTAATACATAAATGACAGAAATTAGAAACACAAAAGCTAAGCTGATATTAGTTCGTTAAATGTGTTTGTGCCTCTGTCTGAATCAAGAGCATCCAGCTAGGATAGACTTATACTGAAACTTTTCTGAATAAATTCAAAGAATGTATTGGTAGCTAGGATTTAGAAACATAATAAGGAACACATATTAATTTTGTGATCTTATGATTGAAAATTATTACATTCAGAGAAATCTATGTGTAATGCATTCATCTCATTGTTCGACTAAACACCAAAGAGAAATTATGATATTCAAATTGAAAGGATGATCACAGTCTCAATATCCAGAACAACAAATCATAACAATAATTATAACATGAATATATTGAAACATAACATATTAATGAGTCTAAATCTACACGATATATTAATATATCAAGATTAAATAAAACAAAACATTAATGAAACACCATTCACCAAAGACTAAAGCCAAAATGTTGTACATTGTTCCATTAAGTCTTCCAAGTCATTCGTCCATCTTTGGTTCCAGGCCAAAATGCCTTTCATTTAGAAAATAGAGAGTATTTAAAGAGTTTTTGAAATCTCAACTTTCTATCTCCTAGGATATGATCAGATCCGATGAGATCAGAATATTACAAAAGTGGAGGGCCTACAACCACTCATAACCAAATTGTATCTTCAAAAAATAATAAAAGTTTTTCTTATTTACAGGATAAATAAGAAAGAGATACTAATCATATAAATCGAGCATGTTCCATATCAGAAAATCAACATCAAGATCTACCATGCCTTGAAAACGAAATAGGAACAAGTTAGATAAATTATTAACAACTAATTACTAAATTTCATATAAAAATGACTTGGCTACATAATTAGAAGATTTTGTAGCCAGACTTATATTGGAAAAGGAAATCTAATTTTAAAAAAAAATTGATCCAAAGAGATAACATGAACGTGATAAAAAAGAAAGATAGTTTTACCATTTCTAGTAATGACTAAACATGGATCAAGATAGCTCAGAATTGATTATGGCATTAATACTGTCTGCATTTTTAATCACAATATTGTCTATCTTCTTAAGACATTTAGTTTGTCTCTCTTTGTTTTCTCTGAGGTCCCAATTTTCTTTAGTCGATAATTCATTGTGAGCTGCGAGTGCTTTAATTCGTGCTTGGAGAATGGGGATATCAGTATAGTACTGTTCAACCAAATGCAGGCAGACCTCACAATGCACAGTAGGAGCGATTTGTCGATGGAGCGTATAGTTGTGTTTGGGTATATCAATACTACCTGTTGTGGGCCCTTGACTAAGATTAATACCACTAAACCCATCGCTACCCTCAAGACATGGTGGAATATTACTAACAAATTCGTATGGCTGAGTAGGATCTGATTTATGACAATCTGGATCTTCTTCTGCGAGAAAATTTTCAATTTCAAGATCTAAGACCTCATTGACCTCAATTAGGTCAATCGAGCTCAAATGAGATTTAAATCGATTCCTTAGACTTCTCTAAATGAGCCGACCAACTCTTTTATTTTGGAACCGTAATGCTGTGTGCTTTTGTTTTGACTATTTGCGAGGTTTTTTTCTATCGAATTTTACAGTGGTGTTATGGCCAATAATTAATTCCTGCATAGGGTTTTCATACAACTCAAAACCAACATCCTGTTACCCATGTAAAAATTGATTGGGTATTGTCTCATAACGAGGGTTTTTCTTCAGATATGTTGGCCCATTACTTGAACAATCAAACTGTTCACCTATCAGTGGTCCACCCGAAACAAGGGTTTCTATAAGAATGACTATTGCAAAGCCATTTTGGTTTAAGAGCCCATCCTAGTTATCCCGTAGGGTTTTCAAATGATGAACCAACAACATTTTAATTAAGCAATGGTGAAAGAGACTAGATTTGAGGCTCTATCTCTTGTACCTTTTAGACATCTTGTACAGACTCCTAAACAAATAAAACGACACATTCAAATGAAAGCCTATGAAGTTCATTACAAACCGTATATGATAAAGAACAACGAGACCATAATGGCCCTCACAAGTCAAAAACTGTTGAAGGACTGACAGGATACCATGCCATCTAACATTAAGTAGAGAAACAAGGATATATTTATGAGAACAACTGATTTTCCTGGAGGTCATGAAAAGGCTCTAGGGCACTTCTTCGATTTTTGAGTTCTTGAACCACTTCTGACCGGTGGATGGAAGCCCTGTGTCTTCGCTCATAAACTCCTTAGTCACCTCCAACTAAATATATCTGACTTTATCTCTATACCCATCAAATGTTTATGCAAATTCCTTAGCCATGCGAAGGTTATACCCTTTGAACCTCTTAATGAAAGTATCCCAGCCTTGGTGTTGGGGCTCAGAAATGTC
>SNQJ01S0052335.1:204434-229691 GCA_010110895.2 Picea sitchensis | reverse complement strand
TTTTCCTCCACAAGAGGTGCCAAAAAAATGTTTTTGGTCTAGGTAGGATTTTAGGGATAGGCATCCAAATAACTCTCTGTTATCTGGTTCTCACATTGTCAAAACAATAGAAGTTGTCAAAAAGGGAACTTTCAATCCTCCAAGTCAAGTGTTCCTAACACCATAAGGCAGGGAGATACCCATGAAGGGTTGAAGGTCGAGGTATGTTTGTTCTCTGTGTCCCCCATTGAGGCACCCACCTCTTGGACATGATCCAGCCCGTGACCCATTTCTTAGGCCGAAAATCTAAATGTTTCACTTTGACCGAGGTACCTAGTGACCAAATTTTAGGACATCTACCCAGGTGGAAATTGTGGGTTGCAATTGCACCTTGATCGGATTTTGTGTGGCTATTGGGAAATATTGCCAGTTCTTTTGGGATATGCCCCCTTTACCCCTCATTATAACTGATTACATCATCCTTCACTAGTTTCTCTTCCGATGACTTCAGACCCCACTGTTGAGTACTATTGGAAGGTCTAGTGCTATTTGAGAGGAAGGGCGTTACGTATTTTAGGACACGAGCATTTGTTTTCTTTGATCTCCCATGCAGAAAAAACCCACTTATCCACATATATGCTTCTTTTTCAAAATACTTTATGTATGACTCACTTCTAATTACATTTTGATTCAGATATATATATTGTGTAAAGTTCAAAAAATTGCAACAAAGACTCTTGTTTATTTATTACTCTCACCACAATTCACACACATCCACTTGGCTAGTCAGACATCATAGGGGACCCATAGAACCCCCGTCATTCCAGACGCTTGCTAAACCTCCCTCCTATTCTAGGGGGAGTTACATATCTTGCCAACTCATTGGCACCACCTTCTCACACCCCTTTGAGTGCCACTATTTTAGGATCCGCTTTGCTTGGTTCCACCTTACTTGGGTCCAATTCCCAAGGTCCACAGTCCACTCGCTCTCCTTTACATGGAAGTGGGGGGGAAACTTCCTCTCAAGGGGGAAGTACCAAACCACCTAGTCCCCCTCAAGGGCTAGGTTCACAAACCACTCACACCATGGCTGGAACTAATCCTCCGCCACCACTACAGATGCCATATTTGGCCTTTCTTAACATACCAGATCTCAACAAACTCATGAATGATCCTATATTTCATGACCCCACATGGCCTGCAATGCCTACCAAACTACCTTCAGATATCCCCAAGTTTGAAGGGAAGGCGGGGGATGACCCTACCAACCACGTCATGAATTTCCACTTATGGTGCTCTTCCAACAGAATTATGGATGATTCCATCCGACTATGATTATTTCAATGCACGCTCACTAGCCCATCATCCAAATGGTATGTAGAGGAAAAATCGGGGTCCCATGCGACTTTCGAATCCTTGGCCAAATAATTTTTGACCTTCTTCCAATTACCAATCCGCCATGACAATGGTCTTGAACTACTCTCTAATTTTAAACAAACCTCAGCCACACATATCGTTGATCACATTCACGAGTGCCATCGATGACGTAGTTTGTGCAAAGCCAAAACCACCAAACAACAGTGCCTTGACTGGTTTCTCAGATCACTTGTCTCTCTCCTCGGTAAAGATGTGGCTTCCACCTTCCCTCAATTAGAAAAATAAGCCATCAATAAGGCTCAACAATACAACCCCATCTATTCTCAATCAGGATACTTGTACACAGTACTTCCTAATCTCCCAAAACCCATGCCATTCGGCCAAGACATACCCAGGATGTATCACTCAATAGATGGATTGATTGGTAATACCACACACCACATTCCACAACCCCAACAACCACCGATGTATGACATTCCTCAATATTCATCAGAATATGGGGGAACCTCTTATTACCCCCCACCCCCTTATCAACAATCATACCCTATTTCTCTTCCTCCACCCATTAGTGGTCCACCATCGGCACCCCCAATACACCCACCTATCCAAACAAGTTATGTTACCCCCTCCACCTCAGCTTATACTCTAAGTACTAGCGAAAGTGCCATGCCTTCCTATGTACCTTATGGATCACAAATACCACAAAATAATCCATGCTTTCCATTTCCTGGCCCTCCCCAGCGCATGGCTCCACCACAAGGACACCCTCACATTGGGGTGAATTTTGTTCAACCCTCTCCCATTCAGCAATACCAAAATTTCGAACAACTGAATATGGAAAATCTGACCCATCCGTCGAATAATCCCAAAAATAAAGGAAAAACCGAAACAATAACAATCCAGGTCAAGCTGGGAATCACCCCCAACAAAACCAACCTACTGGGGGCAACTAGAACTAATGGAATCAGAACCCCCAGGGGGGAAATAACAACAAATGTCAAGGGAGAAACAACAAGAATATTAGAACTAACTTCCCTTGTGCCCTTTGTGGTGAGTTCGGTAATTATACTCATCATTTCCCCCAAATCATGGATTTTAAATGGATGAAAGACTCAGGAAGTGTACCACATCCTCCAGCACCACCTGCCCCTCAGTAGGCCCCACAACAATACGTGCAACAACCACCCCTAGCTGTTCTACAAAACCACATTCCACACCAGGGTGTGATGAACACCCAATAGGATATGCAGCCTACCCCACCATAGTTGGGACAGTATCTCAATCCAAACAATCCTGCAGATTGTACTATCCTCCTCACTAGTGAGGTAGAAATCCTTCTACAAACACGTAGTCGTCAATACTGTGCACCCACAGAGTCTCCTCCCATTCCCCTAGAAACACTCCCACCACTAACGAGACCCCCTTTGATGATCCCTCGCCCTAACGCGGAAACACCTCTTCACATCCCTCACATCCCATTGTGCAAGAATGTCCACAACCCACAGGATAGGGCAGCTAATAATTACAGTTTGGTCTATGACTTAGCATAATCCTCGGTTGCCATGTCAGTATTAGAAGTCCTTCAAACTTGTCCCACTCAGTGGAAATCATTTCTTTCCACCTTGGGGGTAATCGACCCCACAGATACTCAACTCATCACATTTGAGCTCGATAGCGGAGAACCTCGCCTTCCCGCTCTAATTTCTTTTCAAATCCCAGTGCAAATTTGGAACATTATAGTTCATCGGTGCATCATCGATGAAGGTTCCTCCACATGGATTATGTCCAAGTCTGTATGGTAGAAACTTAGTTCCCCATAACTCATACCATCTGCCATTACCTTAAGAGCTTATGAAGGATGACCATCATCTCCTTAAGGGCTCTTCCAAAATGTCCCTGTAGAACTAGGGGGCAAGACCATTCTCATCAAAATTAAAGTTATCGATGCACCACTCGATTACAATATCTTATTTGGTTGTAGCTACATGTATTCTATGAAGGAAGTTGCCTCTTTCGTCTTTCGAACAATAATGTTCCCTCATAACGGGAAGATCATTACCATTGACCAAGTTTCACATTATGAGCCCAACTCTTTTGTGAACATCGATAAAATTCTCCCTCTCACCCACACTAGTCATGAAGCATACCCACTCATCGAAATGGCCCCTGGGATTTTCAAAGACCCATCATTATTAGGAACTTACCATGGTGCACCACCGCTCCTTCATCCTTCCAATCAGGTATGCGTCATATCATCCAAAATAACATACATGGAGGATACCCTTCCTCCCAGGGAGGCTTCTATCATATCTGACGTCCCACTAGTCACAGAGCCCCTCCCTCACAAGCCTCTTTCGAACTCGTCGACTCCACTAGTTCACGATTTCACCTCTCCCCAAGGCCATATCCCAGTTTGGGAGAAAAATCCCCAAGCCATTACTCAAATTCCCTTCTTTTACCCTCCACTAGGCGTACAAGCTTTCCAAGTAGCCGCAACGCTTACCCTCCCTAATATCGTGTTGGAAATTCTAGTTTGGTATTTACATCCACCAAAGATGGTTCCTCAACCATCCCTTCCCCCCCAAACTGAAGGAATCCCAATGACAATTCCCATACTCACTCCCACCATACCCTCTACACCCCCACTCACTAACCTCCCTGCCAAAGCTGGGTGCAGGCAAAATAAGAAAGATCCCACAGCTCCACTCCTCCCACACGTCCAACCTCCTTGCGCGCTATGTGAGAAAGATGGAAACCCAACCAACAAATGCCCATCTCTACCCAAGTTACGTAACCTAATTCCACTCAATCAAACACCATCACCACTCCCCTAACTCAAGTAGCAAAGGGATGCGAACCAAATTCGCTTGTGCTATATGTTCAGAATATGGCCATTATACACACCATTGCCCAACCCTACCTCACTTTCATCAGACATTAGTTGCAGTACACCGAAACTTCCAGAATGAACCCAATCCAGCTACATCATCCCTACCAAACATCATTGACATCCATTATGTCATGACATCAGTCAATGAACGTATGAGATGCCCTTGCTCTCTATGAAACTCCTTTGATCAGTTTACATATCGATGTCCTATGATCATTGAATACACGAAACACCAATTGACCCTGATTCAAACCCCTGTACCCCCTACAGAATCGATGACTAACCTTAACTAACCACTAGAGGTTCTTCATGTTATTTCTCCTGAACCAAAATCCCTCCTTCTTCCTCCATGGATTTTGGATGACTTACACGAGGGTTTACCCCCAAATCCTCCCAATTCGCCCATTCATTTCCCCACGAAAATTTTACATCCAACTACCATTAGCACTCCCCAGTACCTTGATATTTGGTTTATGTCAAGCGAACCATCACAACCTTATTGTTTCATTCCCCTCACTTCTGCATCACCAGCGGATAACCACATAATGATAGTCACTGATATCACTCTTTATGACCCCTTGTATTCCAAATAATTCTATTGTGATGAGGACATACTCGAGGAATTAACCACCCCCGACTACCCATGGGATGCGCTACACCATAGAGTGCTCTTCTTTCCATAGGAAGCCTTCATGCTTCCTAACCAACACCCCATATACATAGTCGAAACCAAGGATTTTATCCCATCAGGGCATATCGACTGGTTCAACAATCCCATTCCTGCCCCTGATTCTTTTGAAGAAGGAAACATGGCCAACATTTCCCCGACCATCAAAATCGATATTTCCATAAAAAATGGAGTCGTCAAGGAAATCACCATTGGTGCCGCATGCACTCCTTAAGAAATCACCACCTATAAAGCCCTCTTCCAAGAATACCGGGATATTTTCACCTGGTCATACACATAAATGCCTGGCCTTGATCCCTCTATTTTCGAACATCGCATCGACACCTGGCCTGATATTACACTGGTTCATCAAAAATAATGACTGCTACACCCATCCAAAGACACGGCTATCAAAGCCAATATTGACAAATTATGAGGGATGAGGTTCATCTACCCCATCGCTTATACCTCATGTGTTTCCAACATTGTACCCATTAACAAAAAATAGGGCACCATCCATGTATGCATGAACTTTTGCGACCTCAAACATGCCTGTCCCAAAGACAACTTCCCAATGCCTTTCATTGATCAGATTATCGATGACTGTGCAGGCCATGAGGCTTTATTCTTCATGGACGGTTTCTCTAGCTATGATCAAATCCAAATCCACCTAGCCGATCAATACAAAACTGCATTCACTACCCCTTGAGGAACTTTTTCATATCGTGTCATGCCTTTTGGCCTAAAGAATGATGGCGTAACTTTCCAATGGGATATGACATAAATTTTTCATGATCTAGCTCATATCATCCTCACATACTTGGATGATCTCACAGCTCGTTCCAAAAACCTCACCTAACATCTTGAAGATTTAAGGATCATCTTCCAACGGTGTCATCAGTAAAACCTCCATTTGAACACCCTCAAGTGTGTGTTCTGCATCACTGCAGGGTGCCTCCTTAGATTGATCATTTCCCAAAGCGGTATTACCATGGACCCCCTCAAAGTCCAAGCCATCACCAAAATTCCACCCCCCTGTAATTTACGTCAACTCCAGAGCCCACAATTGGAAAACCTACTTCTATGCAGGATGATAAGACTACTAACCTGAAGCTCACTAGTCCTGAATCAACTACCTCGCTCTCCCAGAATCTCCAAATCTCCTTAGAATACCTCTCATCCAGTCACTCTGACAACAAGTACAAATGAGGTGGCAATGTGGGCCCTACAACTATATATATCCCTTTTCGCCAAACTTCTAAACCCCATTCTGGGAGCTTCAGATGTCCTTTCTTCGATCCGTCTTCAGCCACAGGATCAACATCCCATCATCTACATCAAGACAATCCTATTGACAGGCGAAATTGAACGCTTGCCAATTGGAAGAGTGGATTTGGTCCGGGGTTGTCTAAATAACCCAATCCATTTGGGATGAACCACCCTGATGGGTTTAGCGGCTCCGTTAGCCGATCTAAGTCCTAGGGAAATGAATAAAAACTACACTAAGGAACTAATCTAAATGAAAACAATAATTAAAAAAAACTAATAAACAAATCTAAACTACATATATACAATCTATTACCTAAATCACACAACTATAATTCTATAAAATTAAATGTTCAATCATCAACAAAATCAGATCTAATTACAAATATACAATATTTACAGATTACAGATTTCAATGAAAACCTGCAAAAATCATTGGTAAACTGTCCTAAGACAGCGAAACTATTGTTTTTTGATTTTTATAATTTTATGAGGAAGAAATTAAATAAAAAATATCTAAGCTAAGTAACTAAAATAACTCTATTTATAAATCTGAACTACATATATATATATCTATCTAAACTACTTAAATAACACTAATAAACTAACTATTAAATAACAAATAACGAACTAACCTGAAGTAACACTTCAGGTTTGTCCTGTATGCAATAGTTGTTTCAGCTCTTCGGAGGGAGGAAACCCGCACCAGATTCTCCATGAGCTTCTCGTAAACAAGAAGCAGCTGCGCTCTTCAAATATAAATGACAGGACAAATAAGACATAAAAAAATATAGCAATCTTATAATTAACAAATTATCGCAGTCAGATAAATCCTTGTGCAAAATTTGTACAAAACAATTCAATTAATGGAAAAGGTAAACCTATATTCATTAAATGGAAATAGAGTAATCGTTGTATTTTTTAAATAAGAGAGATCGGATATGGACAACATATAAACCAAATCACATCAACCTGCAATGAATTACGATAGCTAAAATAGTCAATAATTAATTGTAAACTGATATGGAGGAAACTTGAAACAAAAGTTTGATATATTGAAAGCGAAAGTTGTTACAAGACATCAACTTTCATCCCAGTCTGTATTATTATAAATCCATAGTCTGGTTCTCCCAACAGTGATGATGATGGGTTCATTACAAAAAAATAACAAGTATTTAAAGACCTCCCACAGGGTAAAACATCCCTGTGGGAATTGTCAAAGCAGTTTTACAAAAAACATGGGGATAATATCCCCAGTCTCTATTTTAGCCTATGACTAACAACTCAAAACTATATCTAAACTACTACAGCATGTCCCATTTGTCAATGAAATTTGTAGGTACCTGTAAGTAGACAAGAATACATAAGTTTAGATAAAGTTTTATTGATAAAATTAACAAAAATCTAATTTTTAAGACTAGCTACAGAATCTTGCGATTCTCTAGCTGGTCTAATTTGAGCATAGAATCGTTTTAAAATCAATCCAAAACTTAACAGAATTATATTCGATTTATTAAACGAAATCTTTAATTACTAATCCCAAACAGAGTGAACGATTCATGCCACAACAAATCAAACTTGTATGCAAATTGAAACAAATGAAATCATGGTTTCGTAACTGAACAGTGACAGGAATATATGCAAAATGTCAAACGTTTGTTATTTCCAATTGGGAGCAGACAGACAGTTGGGGGACCAACGAAATCATCTCTTGAACCAATTTCAAAATAGACCATAATCGATTTAGCCAAGTCTTTGATATGAATTCAACAGAGACAAAATATGCCAATCTGAGCTTGACAGAATCGATTTTCAAAATCAAACTGATAGAGCAGTATCAAATCTATCTTCGATACCAATCCAACTCATACAAGTAATTATGTTAACTTAAGGCACACAACAATTGTTTGCAAATCAAATCAAATAGGAACAAACCGAAACATTTTAGAGCCGACACAATCGATATGCTAAATCGTATCAATCAACACAGCTACACGATTTTAGAAAATAGATCTTTTGCACAGGTCGAATGTAATCAAAGAGAAAATATTCATTCAAAACAAAACAAAATCGTTTTTGATAAATCGCAATCAACAAGATTGTTTTTTTGTTTTTAGTCTATTAAAAGCAAATAGGACTAATCAAAGGCAAACCTGATCGAAAACAAATCAATCTTTTAAACCAATCTGGCCACAATAAAATCTCGTAACCAAATCATATCTATATTTAATTTTAGCAAAATGAATCCACTGTACAGGATCCAAAACAAAATCATTTTGATGATCAAACTATAACAAAATCATTTCGAATGTATTAAAATGAATAAAGCTAATTGAAAGCAAATCCAATCGGTTAAATTAATTCAAGTAAACTCACAAAGAAAAATCGATGTCCAAACACATACTTGGGCAACTTGGTCATGATAATTTTGAATTGACAAAGGCCGTTGTTGCTTCGACATTCCTGAAGACAATCGAACCGGTAGTTTTTTGTTTCTTCTCATTGGCTTGTAGCCTATTGTTCTCTTTCGCCAACACTATCATCCGTTCCTCTAATGATTTGATCTTTTATTGCAACAAGGGAACGTCAGTGTAATAACACTCTAGCCAAGAATTACATTGGATACATGGTAATTGATCGAGCTTTGATATCACAGGTGAGGGTTTGTTCAAGTTACCAGGGGTTTCCTTGTGCAACTTGATTCCCGGGTAGTTAGGGTCATTTTTGAGGCACAAAGGAAATTTAAAGACATAGTCATAGGGTTCCTTACATCATAGGCCATGGGAATAGGGGTATTCCTCAGCTAGGAAATGCTCAATATCAGATTCCGAGTCCTCTCTCAGCACTATTGGCTTCTGATCAACGTTTGTCTTGGGTTTGTTCCTAGCACATCTCGATATCCATCGAGCATGTTTCTTCCCCTTACTGTTGACAGCATTGTTACCTCTGCCTTTCTTTCTCACAGGATTCTTTACGGCCTCAGTCTTGTCTTTAGTGCACAGGTTGGCTATGGTATCGGGTAGGTTGATGTCAGGGAAATCCGAGGGTTTGACAGGGGGTAGAAGGATGTGAAGTGGCACGGCTGACCCAACCAATGTTTCTGTAACCACAACCTTGTCCACTTGGACAGAATCAGGGGTGGCAAAGCCATTCCTAGATAGGAAGGCTTGCCAACTATCACCATGAAGGCTCAAATGGTGGACGATAACGAGTTTAATCAAGCCGTGATGGAAAAGGCTGTTATCGGCCTTTTCACGCTTGAATCTTTTATACATCTTGTAAAGACTACACAAGAAGTAATGTGGCATATTTAAGGGATAGCCTATAAAATTCATCAACAATCAAAGATGATACAAAAATACTAAGCCATACCAACCTTCACAGGTCACAAACTGTTTAACAATTACCAAAAGATCGTGCCACCTGGGTTTGAGGGTAGTGATAGGCATACCTCAATCACAGGAAACAATCTTCCTTGACGTGAAAAGGAGAGGCCACGACACCTTGTCAACTTTGGAATTTTTAAACCACCTTTTCCCTATCACTGGTAGTCCTGTAGCTGAACTCATGAATTCCTTACTGAGCTCAAGCTGTATGTCTCGGACCTTAGCCCTGCACCCATCGAAGGTGAGGGCGAATTGTTGGGCAACTGAAAGGTTGAAACCCTCGAACCTCTATATAAACACCAGCCAACCATTGTTTTCCAAATCTTGGCGAGCATTATCAAATAGCAATAGATTTTGGCTACCGTTTGGTTCTATGCACACCACTGGTGCCATAGAAAGGAGCACACAGTGGGCAAGGGTTTGCGTCCAAGGGTTCGAACAAGGTATTCGCAGGATTGAAGGCACACAGGCTTACCCGAAAATCAACAGAGATGACCCAGGGTAGGAGGGAGGCATTAATGCCCGAATGTGCGAGGGTGGTGGAGCTAGATCAGCCCATGCAAAATAGTCATTTCCCAATGTACAACCGATGATGCATATAATGATTCAAATCACCATTGCATATGTTAAAAACCATGCCATTCAAACAATCAATGAAATCTATGGTAAGTCGACCAAATATTTTCGCGATCAATAGTTTTAGCATAGTTTTAAAACAATGACAATGATTCGAAATCAACACCAAGGGTTCGATCATAAAAATGTGTTGTATGAAATGATTATACCAAGGTTCTAACCACAACGCCAATATGTTTTCATGAAACCAATGTGTCAAGAAAATCGATGAAAGACTATGAAACATCAAACCACCAATGTATCAAAAACTCGATCATAAGAATATCATCACAGTCTTATAAAAATGAAGTCATATTAACAATTAAAGAATACCAAATGAGTAAAGATCTTGGAGTCTTGCCAACTGTGCGATATTAAATTGGACATGCAGTGAACACATAGACAAGAGTGACCATAATAATGCAGTGACAATTTTAATGCGACTTCAAAATTAAAGTTTTCACGCTTGCAGTCATGAAAACAAAAACAAAGATATTTTGTGCAAATGCACGAAACGATAGTGTCGTTTCATTCAAAGATTGCGATGAAAATCAAGGGTTGCAAAACACTAGTGTAGGCATCTTATGAGGATAGTATAAAAATGTGAATTGGCTGCCAACAATGGCGACGCACTGGTAGAAACAGTTATCTCTACCAAAAGAACGAATTTAGATTAGGACAACAGGAATAATTTCAACAGAAATAACCAGAAAATTGTTTAAACATCATTAATGATCAAATATCCCTGCAGTGTTTAAAGGATGAAAACTGATAACAGTATTAAGACAAGCGAGCCACGATATTAAAGATAAAATCTCCAATACTATTGACAGGGCCACTTCTGCCAGCAGGCGTCCATAGCCTCGACAGGGTTTCCATTTAACCCACTCTGATATCCGTATCCTACCAAGAAGTTCCAGATCAGAATAAAGGACATTTTAAGGTTAAGAGGTTTCATATTTATGAATTTTCATATACCCGACATTTCTTCGCTGCCACCAGGCCTTTTTAGTACCCCGGTGAAGTTGTCTTGGCGTCATGCATGCATTTACCCGCTGCCAACAGACCTGTTCAGCATCCCGGTGGGTTTACAAGCACTTCCCATAGCTCTTTTTATTTTGTTTTTTGAAGATATATAGTTGAGCGGGGTGACGCTGAAAATTATTATATTTTAGCATATTTTTTATAGACCTCAACAGAATTTTTTAGAACTGTCCTTTATTAAGATCCAGAGATGGTTTATTTACAAAACCAACTTTTTGAGGCAGGGAGACATCTTATGAGTCGTTCCCTTAAGGAACAGGGACAGCGTAATAAGATAATAGATGATCGTGACAAGCTTTACTGATAGATCGAAATCATTTAACTTCTTTCAAACAACAGTCTTTGCCAACATAGATGTAAATTTTAGAAGTATACAATTGATGTTTACACCATTCTTCAAAAGTCATTTCAATGAAAGAATTTTTTTTTTTCTTTGTCTGAGTAGTTCAACATGTAGGTATGTGTATTTTAAAAACAAAAACTGATAAGCAGAAAGGAAAAAATCAAAATCAAAACAGTAAAATAAAGGAAAACAAAAGAAAAATATGTGTACATAGTATACAAAGAGTTGTCATCAAGCAAAATATCTTTTCAGAGCTTGGACATTTACTGGATAGGTGTCTGGCTACCCCTCTAGATTCTGCAATCGAAAAGAGCTGGGACCCAACTTATCAACAATTAAAAATGGTCCAAGCCATAAGTTTTGAAATTTCGTGTGTTCTCCCTTTCCCTCATGCGCTTTGTTCCATTTCAAGACAAGGTCACCTACTTCAAAATTCCTATTAGAGGCAGAGTTGGAATCAAACCAACTTTTAACTACTAGTTGATGTTGATCTAACTTACGTTTATCTTGGGCTCTTACCTCTTCTAGCTTCATCAAAGCGTTAACTCAGTTTTCTAAAGGGGGACAGTCTTCTTCTTGTATTTTCTGTGATAGCTGAAGTGAGGGAAGAAGAATGTGTGGTGGGAAAATTGCTTCTTTTCCATAAACAAGAAATAAGGGAGAGTTACCTACAACAGTTTTTGGTGTTACCCTATCAGTCCAAATTGCGTTTAACAGCGCATTATGCCATTTTTTGTGATTTTCAGCCATCGTTCTCTTGATGATTTTAATCAGATTCTTATTTGTTGATTCTGCCAATCCATTTCCTTGGGGGTAATAGCTAGCAAAATACTTCAATTTAATTCCTTTTTCTAAAGCGAACTCACTCATCTCAAGAGACGAAAAATAAGAAGAGTTGTCAAATACTAAACAGTTAGGGATACCAAAACGAGTGATGATATTCGAATTTAAAAAGGTAATTACCTGACTGGTATCTATAGTTCTTAATGCGACAGCTTCAGACCACCTGGTGAAGTAATCTGTGGCTGTTATGATAAACTTGTGCTGTTGTGAGGAGGGCGGATTGATTGGACCTATGAAATCAAGGCCCCACTGCTAAAAAGGAGAGCCTACTGACACGGGATGCGAAGGAAAGGCTGGTTTCTATAACCGCCCTGATGATTTTTGACAAATAATACACTTACGACACAAGGCATGGGCATCTCTAAAAAGTGTGGGCCAGTAATAACCGGCTCTCAAAACTTTATGGGCAGTGGTGTCACCACCAAAATGCCCACCAACTTCTCCTGCATGCAACTCTAGTAAGACTTTTTCTGCTTCGTCTCTCTCCAAACAGCGCATTAGTACACCATCAAAATTTTGACGAAATAGAATACCATTAACTAAATGAAAGGAGGCAGACTTTAATCTTAACGCTCTTCTTTTAGTGGGATCCAGGTTACAGGGGGCTGACCCATGTTCAATACATAATCTTATATTGTCATACCACGGACTAACAGAGTTTTGTGCACAACAGATTGCATTTTGATCGTACTATCCTAGGTTTGACCTATCACTTTCTTCTTGTTGTCCTACTATTGAATCAACAACTAACTTGCACAACCCTTGGCCTCTCACTATCTGAGATGGGGTAATTTCTATGTCGTACTCCTGTAAAGAAGTAACCTAGTTATCCCTCTTTTCACCTTGTTCTTTCTACACTAACAGATTCCTGATAGCTGGATAAGGGACAATAACTTTTGTCCTCGATTTCAAAAGATAAGACCAGAAATGCTTGAGTGCTTTGAAAACAGTGTAGGTTTGCTGATCTACCGCTGGGTAATTGAGTTCAGCGCCTTTGAAAGCAGATCTCATAAAGGCAATGGGTACTTCATTTTTTTCAGCGTTCTTTTGAGTAAGGATGGTAGCGTAGGAATGGTCAGAAGAAAAAGTGTAGAGTGTAAAGTCTTGCGAAAATTCGGGGCTCATGAGATAAGGAGCATCTATTATGGCCTTTTTTATTGCATTAAAAGCTTGATTTTCTAGGGGTCCCCAATGATATTTTGTGTCTTTCTTAATTAAATTATGTAAAGGTCTAACCATTTCAGAGAAACTGGGGACAAATCTCCTCATGAAGTTTATCTGGCCTAAGAAAGACTGCATAGAATTTTTGGAAGTAGGAGGGGGAAGTTTCGAGATGACTTGAGTCCTTTCGGGGTCGATAATCATCCCTTTGCTTGACACAATAAATCCTATGAGCTTACCTTGTTCTACTGCGAAGATGGATTTTTTAGGATTCAAGGAAATGCCATATTTACGACATCACTGTAGAACATCTCTTAAATGAGCTAGATGATCAGTTTTGCTTTTAGAAAATACAGTGACATCATCTAATTAAAATATGACAGACTGATTGATTAAGCCTTAGAAATCGATGTCCATCACTCTCTGGAAAGTGGCACCGGCATTAATCAATCCAAAGGGCATTTTCCGATAAGCGTAGGTGCCCCATGGAGTGCAGAAGGTAGTTTTAAGTTAGTCTGGAGGAGACATCAGGACTTGGTTGTACCCTGAGAAACCATCCAATAAGGATAGTCTTTCAGAACCAGATACCTGTTGAAGGATCTGTTCCATGGGTGGGACAGGATAGTTGTCTTTATCATATGCTCTATTAAGGTTTTGGAAATCAACGCATAGTCGAATTTCCCCACTTTTCTTCCGGACAGGGACAAGGTTAGAAACCCATTGAGTGTGCCTAACTGGAAAAATTATCTTAGCATTCAGGATTTTATTTAACTCTTTTTTGACGGTCGGTTCGAGCTTAGGGTGCATTTTTCTTTATTTCTGTTGAAAGGGTAAGGTTTGGGGTTTCATAGGAATGACATGTTGTATGATGTTGGGGTCGAAATTTTTAAGGTCATCATATGTCCATGCAAAAACATCTTTAAATTCTTTAAAAAATTTAACAAATGTAGCTTTTTCTTGTTCAGAACACCCCACCCCTAAATTAATGCACTGCGCATTGTCATTAGTTCCTAAGTTTACTTTTTCATATGATAACGAGGAACTATTGGTTTTACAGTTGACCAATTTTTTGAATTTATCTTGAAGATCATAAAACTTCTCTAATCTAACTATAGATTTAGGGATCGAATTTACCATGTTCGATGAAGATTCAGGAGTTCTCGGATCTGGTATTACCGTGAAATCACGCAAATTGTCGTCGTGAGTGCATTCATCGATCACCGCACCTTGAAAATTTTCTTCCATATGCAGGAAGCTAATAATCTGCTGATCGTCGTCGAAGACTCTCCAGTTCGTGATGTTGTTGGGAACGGATGGCCTGAACAACAGTTCGACGGAGAATGCGTCTGGGGACAAGCCTTCTGCAGGAAAGAGTTTAGAAGCTATGTTGGCTAATAGATCAACTTAAACATTATTCAATCTAGGAATATAATTTATATTGAAAGCATAAAATTTATTCATTAAATTCCATACCTCGGATTGGTAGATTTTAAGATGTTGAGACAGACAGTGGATAGAATCTCTTACCTGTCTAACTACGATTTCGAAATCACCAAAGACAGTCAAGTTTTGAATGTTCATGTCTAAATATTTTCTGAGACCCTGTAGTAAAGCCTCATATTCTATTGTGTTATTAGTACATTCGAATTCTAACCTACATGCAATCAGGGTTTTGTTACCTGAGGGATCAATAATAACGCAGCCTGCACCAGCTCCTTCCTTGGACTTTGACCCATCGAAATAAAGAGACCAAATTTGATTTTTATCGGGCGTATAAGACCGTTGTGTAGAAGTTGTTGGGTGCACATATGCCACAATATCGTACTACTGTTCTGGATTGGTGACAACTGAAGTCTTGGCCATGAAATTTTTGAAAAAGGTATCCATCCCTTATATTTCGGGTGAATCAGCAGAAGGTGTAAATGGTTCATTTGGATCGTTCAAATCTGTGACCGTGAACTTAAGGTAGCATTCGCGATTTACCTTGATCTTGTTGGGCTTTCCGTTCTCTGGAAGCTACAGATGAGACCAATCTATCACGAAATATCCGTGTAGTTGCTCCGACCAGTCCCTGCTTAAAAACATACCATACACTTCTGGAATATCCACAACAATAATATCAATAACTTGATGAACCTTGGGGTTAGACGATAATCTTATAAGCACATTCCTTAATTTGCCTACGAATGTTACCCCAGCATTAATCTTCTGACGTACAGACCATGGCATCACATTGGATGATGCTCCTGAGTCTACCATACAATTGTGCACGTTTCTATTAAAGATTTTGAAAGTTAACAAAAATGGAGGTACGTTTCTGCGAGTACTAAGAGTGGTAGTTTGTGATTTTTTACTCGCAGTATCTAAAGCTAATTTATCTACATTATTTACATTATTTACAGGAAGACTTCCTTTATTATGAGGAACAGGATTATTCTTAGTGGGATTCTTTTGAGGAAATTTGTTCTACACAACCTTGTTACTGCTTGAATTACCATTCTTGCTATTCTCTGCGATATTCTGTAACATTTTTTGTAGCAGAAATGGAAATTTCAATAACTCATAAACATAAATGTTAGCCCTTAAATTTTTAAGATCTTCAACTAAATCGTAATCTAAGTTGGGGTTTACATGACTCTATTTAGTCTCAGCTGGTTTAGATTGCTTCGGGGGAGAAGTTGTAGTGTTTTCGGAAGAAGGTTTGTTTACTGTCTTACTTCTCGTATTGTAGGGATGGACTGTCTCGAAGTTAGCTTGAAAGATGCTATCCGAGAAGTGTCCAAAAATGTTTGGGGAAGACTCTTCTTCTGGAACTGTCTCTTGTTAAACAACCTCCTCAGGAATCTCAGGAGGGATCAAGTTATCCTGAGCTTCTAGAATTGTCTGAAGGGTGTATTGCAGACTTTCTAGATTAAGGCCCTCAGTGTTCGGATTAGGTCGGTTGGTGGGAAAAGGCTTCCTGAACGGGGGTTTGTAAGGCCCTTTTCTTGAAGAAGCTTCTTCGACCATCCCTTTCAAATCTATAACTTGATTTGACATTTTTTAAATGACTTTAGTTAAGTTTTCTATATCAGAGCTTTCAGGTTGTGTTTTATTTTGAGTAGGTCTAGGTAGGATTTCGATCTTCTTTTTGGAAGATGAACTAGTTTATGTTTCGTTGCTAGTGGTATCTTTTAAACTAAGTATTTCTTTTTCAATCTGTCTAGCCTCCTCGAAGGCCTCTAACAACGTGGCTTTCTTAGATCGTTTAACCCAAATGGATATACTTTGATGTAGGGCTTTAGTATAGTATGCTATGATAAGATTCTCGGCAGGCATAGAATTAGTAAGAATTTGGTTCTTAAGTGTTAAGAATCTTTGATTAAAGTCTTTAATTTTCTCTTTTGGGTTCATTCTTAAGCTAGAAATCTCCATAACCAGGACTTCTGGGGTTTTATCATCTCTGAACTTTTCCAAAATGCATGACTCAAACTTTTCCCAAGACACGATGGTATGGGGTTGTTGGGAAAAGTACCAAGTAGGTGCATTGCCCTTGAAAGTATAGGGGAACAACCTATAGACTACGTCTTCATGCTTGATATTGAAGAGTCTAATGGCTAACATAAACTTTTTAATGTAATCCTCTACGATCTGTTTAGAGTCAGGGTCAAACTTGGGAAGCCACTTCTCTGGATGTTTGGGTAAGGGATGCTGAGCCCCAGGTACGGCTACGGCATCCTGATCGAGCCAAGGTCTAGCAGGATTGTTCTAGTTGGCCATTGGTGTAGGTGGTGTGGAAGGCTGAGAAGGGGAACTACCTTCGTCAGAGGAGTCTTCTCCAGGAGAAGAAGGAGATGATGGAGGTGGTGAAGGAGGTATTCTAGATCCTCCTACAGCAGGAGTGAGGATTGGATCTGTAGGGTTCACAGTGAGGTTAGTGCCTCCGAGTTGTTCCCTGATATCATAGAAATCTAAAGGTTGGTCCAAAGGTCGATTTGGTTGCCTCAAACGGGCTAAGGAACTATGTGTTCTTATGAGAGATTGGCGGACAATTTCTTCTATGTCACCACCTATAGGATTTGGGGTTGTTGGCTCAACTGTGATCCGTGGATCATTGTTTGATGTGGTTGTTGTTTGAGGGGGGATTTTGTTGTTCAAATGAATTCTTGTCACTATAGGTGAGCAGTTGGGTGGTGGAGGAGTCTTACGACCACCTCGTGCCATTAATAAATTTCAAGCCCTCCTTCTAGTGCCATTTGTTGATGGGCGAAATTGAACTCTCGCCAACTGGAAGAGTGGATCCAGTCCGGGGTTGTCTAAATAACCCAAACCATTTGGGATGAACCACCTTGATGGGTTTAGCGGCTCCGTTAGCTGATCTAAGTCCTAGGGAAACGAATAAAAACTACACTAAGGAACTAATCTAAATGAAAACAATAATTAAAACAAACTAATAAACAAATCTAAACTACATATATATAATCTATTACCTAAATCATACAACTATAATTCTATAAAATTAAATTTTCAATCATCAACAAAATCAGATCCAATTACAAATATACAATATTTACAGATTACGGATTTCAATGAAAACCTGCAAAAATCATTGGTAAACTGTCCTAAGACAACGAAACTATTGTTTTTTTATTTTTATAATTTTATGAGGAAGAAATTATCTAAGCTAAGTAACTAAAATAACTCTATTTATAAATATGAACTACATATATATATATATATATATATATATATATATAAATTACTTAAATAACACTAATAAACTAACTATTAAATAACAAATAACGAACTGACCTGAAGTAATGCTACAGGTTTGTCCTGTATGCAATAGTTATTTCAGCTCTTCGAAGGGAGGAAACCCGCACCAGATTCTCCACGAGCTTCTCGTAAACAAGAAGCAGTTTTTCTCTTCAAATATAAATGACAGGACAAACAAGACATAAACAATTACAACAATCTTATAATTAACAAATTATCGCAGTCAGATAAATCCTTGTGCAAAATTTGTACAAAACAATTCAATTAATGAAAAAGGTAAACCTGTATTCATTAAATCGAAATAGAGTAATCGCTGTATTTTTTAAATAAGAGAGATTGGATATGGACAACATATAAACCAAATCACATCAACCTACAATGAATTACGATAGCTAAAGTAGTCAATAATTAATTGCAAACTGATATGGAGGAAACTTGAAACAAAAGTTTGATATATTGAAAGCGAAAGCTGTTACAAGACATCAAATTTCATCCCAGTCTGTATTATTATAAATCCATAGTCTGGTTCTCCCAACAGTGATGATGATGGTTTCATTACAAAAAAATAACAAGTATTTAAAGACCTCCCACAGGGTAAAACATCCCTGTGGGAATTGTCAAAGTAGTTTTACAAAAAATCTGGGGATAATATCCCCAGTCTCTATTTTAGCCTATGACTAACAACTCAAAACTATATCTAAACTACTACAGCATGTCCCATTTGTCAATGAAATTCATAGGTACCTGTAAGTAGACAAGAATACAAAAGTTTAGATAAAGTTTTATTGATAAAATTAACAAAAATCTAATTTTTAAGACTAGCTACAGAATCTTGCGATTCTCTAGTTGGTCTAATTTGAGCACAGAATCGTTTTAAAATCAATCCAAAACTTAACAGAATTATATTCGATTTATTAAACGAAATCTTTAATTACTAATCCCAAACAGAGTGAACCATTCATACCACAACAAATCAAACTTGTATGCAAATTGAAACAAATGAAATCGTGGTTTCCTAACTGAACGGTGATAGGAATATATGCAACATGCCAAACGTTTGTTATTTCCAATTGGGAGTAGACAGACAGTTGGGGGACCAACGAAATCATCTCTTGAACCAATTTCAAAATAGACCATAATCGATTTAGCCAAGTCTTTGATACGAATTCAACAGAGACAAAATATGCCAATCTGAGCTTGACATAATCGATTTTCAAAATCAAACTGACAGAGCAGTATCAAATCTATCTTCAATACCAATCCAACTCATACAAGTAATTATGGTAACTTAAGGCATTTAACATTCGTTTGAAAATCAAATCAAACAGGAACGAACTGAAAAAGTTTAGAGCCGACACAATCGATATGCTAAATCGTATCAATCAACAGAGCTACATGATTTTAGCAAATAGATCTTTTGCACAGGTCGAATGTAATCAAAGCGAAAATATTCATTCAAAACAAAAAAAAATCGTTTTTGATAAATTGCAATCAACAGGATTGTTTTTTTTTTTTTTTTTAGTCTATTAAAAGCAAACAGGACTAATCAAAGGCAAACCTAATCGAAAACAAATCAATCTTTTAAACCAATCTGACCACAATAAAATCTCATAACCAAATCATAGCTATATTTTATTTTAGCAAAAAGAATCTATTGTACAGGATCCACAACAAAATCGTTTTGATGATCAAACTATAACAAAATCATTTCGAATGTATTAAAATGAACAGAGCTAATTGAAAGAAAATCCAATCGGTTAAATTAATTCAAGTAAACTCACAAAGAAAAATCAATGTCCAAACACATATCTGGGCAACTCAGTCATGATAATTTTGAATTGACAAAGGTCGTTGCTGCTTCGACATTCCTGAAGACAATCGAACTGGTAGTTTTTTGTTTCTTCTCATTGGCTTGTAGCCTGTCATTCTCCTTCGCCAACACTATCACCCATTCCTCTAACAATTTGATCTTTGATTGCAACAGGGGAACATCGGTGTAATAACACTCTATCCAAGCATTACATTGGATACATGGTAATTGATCGGGCTTTGATATCACAAGCGAGGGTTTGTTCAAGTTACCGAGGGTTTCCTTGTGCAGCTTGATTCCCGGGTAGTTAGGGTTGTTTCTGAGGCACGGAGGTAAGTTAAAGACATAGTCATAGGGTTCCTTAGAGCATATTCCATGGGAATAGGGGTATTCCTTAGCTAGGAAACACTCAATATCGGAGTCCGAGTCCTCGCTCAGTACTATTGGCTTCTGATAAATGTTTGGCTTGGGTTTGTTCCTATCACATCTCGATATCCATCGAGCATGTTTCTCCCCCTTACCATTGACAGCATTGTCACCTCTGCCTTTATTTCTCATAGGCTTCTTTACGGCCTCAATCTTGTCTTTAGTACATGGGTTGGCTATGGTATCGGGTAGGTCGATGTCAGGGAAATCTGAGGGTTTGACAGGGGGTAGAAGGATGTGAAGTGGCATGGCTATCCCAACCAATGTTTCTGTAACCACAACCTTGTCCACTTGGACAGACTCAGGGGTGGAAAAGCCATTCCTAGATAGGAAGGCTTGCCAACTATCACCATGAAGGCTCAAATGGTGGACGATAACGAGTTTAATCAAGCCATGATGGAAAAGGCTGCTATCGGCCTTTTCACACTTGAATCTTTTAGACATCTTGTAAAGACTACGAAAGAAGTAATGTGGCATATTTAATGGATAGCCTATAAAATTCATCAACAACCGAAGGTGATACAGAAATACTAAGCCATACCAACCTTCGCAGGTCACAAACTGTTTAATAATTACCAAAAGATCGTGCCACCTGGGTTTGAGGGTAGTGATAGGCATACCTCTATCACAAGAAACAATATTCCTTGACGTGAAATGGAGAGGCCACGACACCTCATCAACTTTGGAATTTTTAAACCACCTTTTCCCTGTCACTGGTAGTCATGTAGCTGAACTCATGAATTCCTTATTCAGCTCAAGCTGTATGTCTCCAACCTTAGCCCTGCACCCGTCAAAGGTGAGGGCGAATTGTTGGGCAACCAAATGGTTGAAACCCTCGAACTTCTGTATAAACACCAGCCAACCACTATTTTCTAAATCTTGGCGATCATTATCGAATAGAAACAGAGTTTGGCTACCGTTTGGTTCTATGTGCACCACTGGTGCCATAGACAGGAGGACACAGTGGGAAAGGGTTTGCATCCAAGGGTTCGAACAGGGTATTCATAGGATCGAAGGCACACAGGCTTACCCGAAAATCAACGGAGATGACCCGGGATAGGAGGGAGGCATTAATGTTCGAATGTGCGAGGGTGGTGAAGCTATATCAGCCCATGCAAAACAATCATTTCCCAATGTACAACCGACAGTGCATATAACGATTAAAATCACCATTGCATATGTTAAAAACCATGACATTCAAACAATCAATGAAATCTATGGTAAGTCGACCAAACATTTGCGTGAGAAATAGTTTTAGCACAGTTTTAAAACAATGATAATGATTCAAAATCAACACCAAGGGTTCGATCATAAAAATGTGTTATATGAAATGATTATACCAAGGTTCTAACCACAACGCCAATATGTTTTCATGAAACCAATGTGTCAAGAAAATCGTTGAAAGACTATTAAACATCAAACCACCAATGTATCAAAAACTCGATCATAAGAATATCATCACAGTCTTATAAAAATGAAGTCATATTAACAATTAAAGAATACCAAATGAGTAAAGATCATGGAGTCTTGCCAACTGTGTGATATTAAATTGGACATGCAGTGAACACATAGACAAGAGTGACCATAATAATGCAGTGACGATTTTAATGCGACTTCGAAATTAAAGTTTTCACACTGGCAGTCGTGAAAACAAAAACAAAGATATTTTGTGCAAATGCACGAAATAATAGTGTCGTTTCATTCAAAGATTGCAATGAAAATCAAGGGTTGCAAAACACTAGTGTAGGCAGCTTATGAGGATAGTATAAAAATGAAAATTGGCTGCCAACAAGTCCCCAGGCCATTTTGTTTCCATAGCTCGTAGGGCACCATTTTTTTTTTTTCCATACCCCATCCAGGTACGCATGCTCATGTTCAAAATTATCAAATAAATGCTTGTATGTCCGATTCTCTTCAAATATTATTCACGTCGGGTATTTTTTTTTTCATGTGTGCAAGTACTTGGTCATCATACATCTACGCCACCCCTTTAGGTATGTCATCAACACTGGCATGTAATCATTCCCTCTAAATCTCAATTGCATCTCCAGTCTCACCCTCTAAAATTTCCCTTTAGGATCCCCATCTCCGGCTCTGCAGTACCGCCACCTCCATTGCATTTTGGGTACTCTCACCCAATAGCACTCTCCCCCACATGAGTTGTCCCATTCATAGCACCCCTTAGCACTTTGAAACTCATTTTTTTTTTCAACCCTTTAGGGATGGGAGTCTCGATAGTCTTACATCATGTCATGAATTAGCCACATACTCCTTCTCCTCATTTTTGCTAGCTTTCCCATTGGACTCCCAGGTTATCTCTTGAAGGTTTTATTTTGACTGCACCTCCGTAGTATCATTAACCCTCCATTTCATCCACAATCAGTTTTCCCATCCACATATTCCCTCCATTTCATATACCTCATACAGAAACCCACCCATGGGGCCCCCAACCTCCACTAGTTCTCCAAGCATATTACGCCCTAAATGGCTCAACCATATTGCACCGGGGCACCCATTTCTGTATTTGTACACTCATCCCAAATTATTCTTTATTCATTTGGTACTTGTAAAAAGCCTTTGTTTCCGACATTTACATATCTTTTTGTCCCTACCTTTGACGACCTTCTTCCCTTTTCTGGCCAACGTGTTAGCACTCGGTGAATTTCCTATAGGTTGAAAAGAAGAAATTCACAAAGGTAACCTTAACCAACCACTTTTAAAGCTGGGATCTAGCCCTTCCAGCTTCAGAGAGGGATCTCTCTATATGATTTAGCTTTGTTTAATTTCAGATATTAGGCTAGTTAAAAGAATTATTGGTTTTGTTGTAAAGGGTTTTTAAAGTTGGTTGAGACAAACTACACATCCATTGGGCTATGGGGTCTGTATTTAATCAAATATGAGAAATAACCAGAAACACCAAAGAAGATTTTCACAAGGCGAGGTAATACATTCACTGGATCTTTTAGTAATTAAAATGATGAATGGAAGAACAGGTGAGGACAATAACTTCAATTAACAAGCAGTTAAGAATTTCTTAATTGAAGATATAAGAAGATAAACATTTAAATCTTTAGAATCGGAAACAGGGTATCAGAGATAAATCCTGCAACATAACGCTATTCGTAAAGATTAGATTCAGAAAACAAAATGAATACAGAGAAAAAAAATGTTTAACTTAGAAAACCACATCACCAGTGAACATATGCAAGAATCCTGTGAAATGCCCCTTCTTTATTAATGGTGGATCTCCTAAAAAATGATACAGTTTGACAACAATAGGGTGCGCGAATCAACAACCCTCAATACTTCGGAAACTGAAGTATTTATAATACAAAATACAAACGCTCCTGTCATAACTGATCAGGATGTGCTCATGCTATTTTTAGACTAACTAACTTAACTAATCAAAACTGTTTTGATGACTCAACACAACAGTATGCTGAATTTCAGGGGTAGGCTGTTGGCGAGGTGCCTCCACAGCCTCTTCTGACAGGACATGTGACTGGACGCGACAGCTCATCTGCTAATCTAGCAGATCACACAGCTCCTCCCATCTGATATGACCTGGAACTGTGACTTTAAGCAATCTCCTGTACACTTCTTCCATGTCTGTGTACTTAGCAAATGTGGGCTTGATGACGAATATGTGCTTAATCTCGTGCTGGATACTAATATCCAACTGCAAGGCATCCATGAATTCTTTTCCTGTGATGCTTCCCTGTATACCTGCAAACTTAGAATTGTCATTGGACACTTCAGCCAACCTTTTCTTATAATCAGGGAGTGTCATTAATTTTTCGTTAATGACCTTCATACCAGACAGACCCTTCCTTTGCAGAGCATCTATCTTGTTGAAAAACTTCTGCACTCCTTGATCCATAACTTGAATTTTCTCCTCAAGCTGAAGCATGAGGGCCCTTTTGGTTAGAACCCTTTTGACTTCAAGTATGGTTTATGTCCTGTCCTCGATTTTCAATTCTTCGAGTTCCTCCCTAGTTTTGGAATTCAGGAATCTTATGATTTCATTAGCTTGTGTCGGCATGTCTCCCAGCTCAGTTCTGATTTTCTCCACAGCCTGCTTGCTCCTCTCGAGCAACTCGTTTTGTTCAAACATAATTTGAACCATTGGCCAGATTTCATTTATAGACTTGGAAATATCAGTCCACACGATCTCTTTGACCTCAGGCAAAGTTTTTCCTGCCATTGTCTGTTTCTGGAGCTACTGTAACTCCTTCTTGATTTGCTCATTTACCTGTTTCTCTTTGGACAGACTTAAATAGAAATAAGTCTTTAGCTCCTGAATATTCTCCACTTCTTTCTTAAGCTTGTTGATTTTAGACTCTTGCAGGTTCATTCTCTCCATAGACTTGGCCAAGTCTGTTGCTCCCTCTGGTAGTGGTACTGATGCAGCAGATGGAATGGCTGTCACTGTTATTGTGCTCAATCCAGCAATTGGGATAGCACTCAATGGGATGCCTTCCATTGTCTTTGCTTTCTCTTTCTCTTTCAGCAGTCTCTCCATCTCTACTTCCATCTCTTTTAACTGAGCGTTCTTGTTTATGGATAAATTCGTGAGTGCGGACACAGACCAATCTCCCCAAGATCCACCTGGATCTGGAACAAAACGTGACAGAATACTACTCTTTCCCTAGATCTAACTATTGAATGGAACTAAGAGAAATGGATGGAGTACAT